>VZTO01027381.1:0-28902 GCA_013400615.1 Syrrhaptes paradoxus
TAGGAGTGATACAGCTGCACAGCAGCAACTGTGCAGGACAGGCACAAGCACAGTCAGAGGAGGGACTGTACCCTTCTGGAGCCATCTAACACAGAGATGTCTGCCCATGTAGAGTGAGAATATATAATTTACTGCAATGGCCTATTTCACCATACTTACGACTGAACTGTGTCTGTAGTAATAATCACCATGGCATGAATGTCAAAACAGAGTGATGGACAATTGGGACAGTCAAAAAACCAGGATGTTGGGGTGCCAGGAATGAATAGCTCTCACAGTTTAGGCATAACCTTGATCATCTGGAAAAGCTTTGAATCTCAGAAGCAGATCACCAAAGTGCAAGAATTTTGTTAAAATACTTCAGAATCACACCCAAAGTGAGAGAGCTGTAACAGTTCTTCAACACCCAGAACAACCACATTGGCAAATCAGTCGCTACCAAACTTTTACCTCCTGACACCCCTTTCCCAAGTAAAACATTGCAGAACTGTGAGAGCCCCAGAAAGGGGACAGGTTGTGGAATACATACGGTTTTCAAAAATATCCATCAATGTTGTAATGTCTGCCCTGCCAACAAGTGGTTCTTACAATAGCTGCTAGATGCTGAATATCTGCTTCCACGTTTTACTGATGCTGTCACAGCCACAAAGGGCCATACAGAAGATTCAATCCTAATCTTTATGCTAATGTTGTCAAAGATTATATCCCCAAAGTGTCTGTAGAGTTGCATTAAAATCTTAAGAAATCAAATAAGCTGGAGCAGCAACATACTTACCTGAAAGCTCATCAGCTTGAGATATTTCAGTTTGAATTCTTTCCCTGCCACGTCAGGGTGCTTGCAGGCAACCTCCCAGATGAAACACCGTGGGTAAGTGTTGCACATCTAGAGGGGGTTGCAATCTCTAAGCCATGCAACTCTACCATGGAGGAGGACCTCTTCTACAGACACACTATCAGTCTATGCACAGACAGGAACTTCCACAACTAGATTTCATAGTTCTTTTTCTCATGACTGATGAGTAATTTTTTAATATATCAAATTTTCTTGAACTACAAGTACCAGATGACAATAGAATACAGATCAGGTAGACAGAATATTTAGATGCTAAAACATCTGACTGTGCATTGGAAGACCATAGCAAGTATTGGCATTCTTTTTCATTTAGTAGAAAGGGCTCATAATTAATATCATTTAAGGGAAATGTATCTTTTCATCCCCAAAGGGTTCCAAAACAAACACAACACAATTGAAATGTAGTTGTCCTGAGGCTGTAAAGCAGCATCAGCACATACTAAACAAAACAAAAGTAAAGGTGGGAAGGAACATAAGACACTATTATGTTTTTTTCTCCTTAAAACTATTTATTTGGGTCCTTACATATAGACCAAACTGGATTTTAAACTGGAATCTTACCTGGAAGATTCACAGCTATTACGTCTTTCTCAGAAGACTAGGAGAAGTCGACCATACTGGAGGAAATAAAAACAGAGCAAATACTTTTGCCTAAAATTCAATCCCCAAAAGTTTAGCTAGAGTAAAAAATTGTTCTTACATGTAGGGAGCTTAACCAATGTATACCTCAGATGCAGACATACAGTAGCACACACTTGTGTACACTCAGTGCAGTTGACTTCTTCATAAACCCCAGAAAATATTGACACCTGTTTGGTCCTGAGTGGATTAAGTTCAATGAGAACAATACAATACCCTGCCCCCCTCAAATACACTCATATTACTTTCCTGGTATTTCTGAAGAATTCATGGGAAAAGAAGACTCTTGGGTGTACAATGAATTAGAATAAGACAAGATCATAACGGGAACTTTATAACAAGTTTATTTTAAAGATAATCCACCATCTGGTTTTAAGTTTATGGTACTGTAACTCAGGGAAAACACATTTTCATTGTTTTTACATGGAACAGCTCAAACTGGTAAGCATCCAAAATTCATCAGGAATTTAGTTGTTGTAGGTCAAATGCATGGCCAACGAATGAGGGTATTGGTATATTTCAACCTATAATATTTTTCTAATTCATTAACTCAAAAGAGAATACAAACTATTTTTGAAATAAAAATAAAAATATAACCTCATTTTGTACTCTTTGCTATAAGCATATGGCAACGCAATAACCTGCTGAAAAAAACCAAGCAAAAGTAATGCAAGATATTTCTGCTTTTATACATTTTCCTGACCTTATCGACTATATTCTGTTTCGGTGTCTCTGCTATCAGCTGTGATATTGCTCCAAGTCAAAAACAAACTACTCCTGTCCTTCGCTGGGATTTAATGTTTAGAAATAAATGTTCTTAATCCTTAAGGATTTGTAGAACAAGCTGTCATTTTAATCCATTGTGATGCAACTTCTCTAGTGTCTGAAGAAAATTCACCCATTTATTTCGAGGTGAAACAAAATGTGGTGACTGTTGCATGGGAATGGAATCACTGCTTATTTCTGCTGCAAGAAAGTTCAGGAGTGGATGAACCAACCATCTCTTGCTGTCTTTTCCTATATTCAGCAAAAAGGACAGTGACAGCCTAAGCAGGTTTGTCAGTAGCCAAACCCTGAACACAGGCTCCTTTTTAAGACGTTTCCACCAATTGTAAGGATCAAGTAATAATTAGACTAGTGCACCCTTGCACAGAAAAGCACTGGCTTTCACCAGAAGATCAACATAGGACACAGAAACAGAAGCCTAGTGTCTCTGTCCCCACTTACTCAGGGGCACTGCACTGACACATCACCCATTGTATCTGCTGCGGCTTCTCTAAAGCATTCTCATACAATTCCTACTGAAAGAATGTTATCTGTGTCACCACACAGATTAAAATTTATTTTTATATTCCTTGTCATTACATTAATCTGTTTCATTAGTGCAATTAAATGGATTGGGAAGCTGCCACATTTTATATATTTGTGGCACAGGGAGCTGCTTGCTGTTCTCAGCTCTGTCACTTGACTTTGAGCAACTCACATAGTCTCTGTCCCAGTTCTTGCAGACACCAAATCATTACAATAACAGTTACCTGTCTGACAAGAAAGTTGTGAAATGCTTTTTCATTAAAGTTTGCAAGAAGGTTTTAGAATTTCATACAGAAGCTCTACAGACTGATTTTCCAGGTCAATATTATTACAGCATCAGAGTCATTCTCCTTTGCAGAACCTGTCTAATCAGTAGACAGGCAAAATATGACATCCAGATGTTTACAGTCATGTTGGAGGGGTAAGAGGGGATGATAGCAAGGCTTTTGCCCTTGCCCTTTCAAATTATGATGCTATGACATTGATTCTTGTCTTATTCACTGGCGGCGAGCCTGCCTATGGAAGCCAATGAAGCAATAAGAAACAATAAATTCCTCTCTTGGCTCTACGTGTGGGAACCACTGAGCCTCCTCTTGTTATATGGTGATAACTGTTCACCCCAAGAACTCAGGAAAAGCCCTGGAAAATTTAGCTTATAAAAGTAACAATTGTCTGTGATGTGCTCTTCTTTTTCCCACTTCCAAATACTGTCTGAATTATATATCCCTTCACGCAAGGAGCAGAGAGGCTTTAGTTATTCCCAGTACAACTTTCTGGTGTTGCTACTCAAGTTTGTTGCACAACAAAGGTTTTCCATGTTGAGAAGGTCACACATTCTTCATGTGCTTGATCCACGGCTGAGCCGAGTCTTTGGGTTCAGTGACTGCAGAGGACTATAACTCTTTCAAAGCAATGAGACGCTTCCAGACAGAAAAAGAGAGCAGCTTAACTTGGGAGTGCCATGCTTGAGCCCAAGGTCTCTGTGCACCCTGGACAGTTTGCTGTCCCACTCCTCTGTTGTGCTGCAGGGAACAGGTGAGAAAAAATGGGTCCATTCACAGCCTGGCAGTCAAGGCCTATTTGCTCAGCCCTACCCGAACTCCTCAGGTGAATGTAAGTACTAGGACTTGTCTTTTTTTTATATTAATTAATTTTTCTTGTCTTTTAACCCTGCAAGTGTCACAGGTCAATTACAAGGATGAGCTCAGAAAATGCTGTTATGAGCTTGTTCTTAAATGCAATTTCCGTCTGTCTCTCTCTTTTTTTAAGGGATTTGTAAACCATAACATCTGTTAATGATAATGGGCCGGTGGAAAAAGACAGGAACTGAGATTTGAGGGGTCATGGTTTTCCTCATCAGAACTGCCAACCATGGGGCGTGTCTGACTCAGCAGTGCCCTTCAGCTCCTTGTGTTCTTGTTTGATTTGGTGATTCAGATAGCAAGTTTATTGGAGATATTGTAAGTATAAACACCATTGAACACAATAGGGTAGGGTCTTCTATTTTCTGCAGGAAATACTGTATAATACATAGTTATACTTTTGATAGCAGTTCTCAAGTCCCACCTGAAGAAACACGCAGAAGACCTGCTATTGGATGTGAGGGTATATCACTTCAGTTAGGATGATCTGAGTGAATATGCTTTTTTGCTTTCCTTTTCCAGGGGTCCCTCAAGGAAAAAAAAGAGAGTTATTAGATAGATGGGGGTGGGAATAAAAGAAAAAATATGTTTCTATAAATATAATAAGAAAAATAGTACTCTTGAAACCTGTCTTCCATCCTCTGTCACTCAAAGAGGAACCTAGAGCCACACAGGCCACTGCCACCAGGTGAGAAGTAAATTGGAGCCTCCTATAACTGATCTACAGAGGCTACATCAGCTTGTTCATATTCTGACCCTCTAAGTTGCACTAATTAAGAAAATCAGAGTGAATAAAATTGACTAGATTCTCAAAGGTGAACAAACAATAACCCGGCAATTTCATTGCACTCAATTCCCACCTCATCTGTCAGTGAAAGTACAGGACATTGCTAGAGCCTCTAACATGAGTATTTGTGCATCTGCAGGCTTTGCAGAATGTCCAAATAGAAACTAAGAGCCTGCAATAGCCAAAATAAAAACGAGTCATAGGATGAATCAGATTGGTGGCTGTGGGAATGGATTTCAGGACTTTCATGAAGCTATGTGACCTGGCAAGAACCCAGGTGAGGGAGGAACTGAGATAGAGAAGATTTGGTTGGGGAAGACACCAATGACCGTAAAGTACTATATATGAAAGAGGGAGAGGTTGGAAATAGATTTTTAGAGTCATCATTACAAAGGGTGGCAGCTAAATCTATGGGACTAACTAAAGTAATCTCACTTGTTCATTTATCTACCCACACATGTACACACCCTTGCTGACTTCCTAGTTGGCACTGTGGCCAGAGAAGAAACATTGAATTCAAAGAGAGGCTATTTGTATTTTATTTCTGATCCAGCTGGATCCAAAAGGTGCCAGGAATCTTGTGAGAAAGACTCCTTTCAAAAAGAAATTGAGCTGTATTTCAGGCAATGTGAATTATTTTTCTCTGAGACCTCCAGGCATTCAAAAAATACTTTTTTGCTCACTAAAGCAGAATGGTAGTTTAGCATTATAACATGCTACACTATCAGATAGATATTTTTTTAATAATTTCTGTGATGTTTTAAAATATCAAAAAAAAAAGTAACTTATTCCATGAAGAGAAAACTGCTGAATAATTTTTTTTCCTTTTGAATTCACATTTTCTTCCAGGCACTTTTTTACAGCTTGCCCTTTCCATCAACACTTAACTTCCCCCCACCTCAAAAAGAAAGACTCTTGGTTCCACACTGTACTCTCTCACTAAAAGCTGTGGAGGGGCAGGAGGCTCCATGGCTGGCTCTGAGCTGTCTCTGTGCTGGTCGGCCAGCTGCTACCCATGTCGCTGTTAGTTAAAGGACACACTTATGCTGCAGCTTTTTCCTCAGTGGGGACACCCCCTGGGTCTTATTCTACTCTCCAGGCACTGTTTTTTCTTAAATGTGCAAGAGCTTCATATCTCTAAGATCTTCATGCCTTTTTCCAAAGTAGGTGAAAAGGTTCAAAAGTTTTAGAAAGCCATTGAAAAATATAGCAAAAAAAAAAGAAAAAAAAAAAAGTAATAGGGGGATTCAGTTTGGAAGCCTTGATTTTAAATTTCATGTCCTTAGTTTAAAAAAAAAATATTAACATTCTTAAGAAAAAAAAAATTCAATTACATCACTTTTTTACTGAAATGTAGTTCATGCACTCCAGGTGTCCCAGGCAGCTACACCATAACACAGTGCCTGTGCCATGCCTTCAGGACACGTAACAAAGCAGTAGTGCTCTTTGATTTTAATGTCAGTTTAACTGTTATAATCTTTTTCTGTGATCTGTGTATGCGCATTAAATAAAAAAATGGGCCATGCTATAGTGGGCGCAATCCTTGCCTAATAATTTACATTTGTCAATCTACAGTGTGATGTGCTTTAGATGAAGTCAAGTCCTCTTCTGCCCTGCTGATGCCAGGTGTGCAGTGACGTGTGGAAGCAAGACAGTACTCATTCCGTGTCTGTCACCAAGAAATAATTTGGAATTCAAAAGGGTCAGCTTGAACATTTCATTGTCTCAAGGGTTGGTAAAGATAATTGAATAAAATGATGGGTTTTATTTTCAAACCTTCTCAAGAATTATATTTTATTTAAAACTTTTCCATATTTAACACTAGAGGATAACTGGAAGGATCTAATTCAGCATCATTATTGCTACTGGAGCAGGGAATAGTGGAGACGGCTGTCTTTCTGGCATGGGGCTGGGAGCACATCAGGTTTTCCTCTCTCTTGAACACTTCTGGTACCTTGTGCTAGGGTATTCTGTTTCTTCCTTTCTTACCTAGTGAATGTAGCACTACTCTAGCACCAGTGGGTTTCCCAGGAGCTGGGTGTGCAGTACCTCAGGGGTTCCCCATGGGGGTGGCCAGGCAGGAGCTGGCAGCCAGGACCCATCCCATTGTCTCAGCCAGGAGCAAGCATCTGGGGGCACGGCGGCAGGCCCAGCCCCAGACATCAGGCACCTCCCTGGGGATGGGGTTGACTGCATGGGACAGCAGGTTCTGTGAGCAATTTGGCAGAATTCAGCTGCAATACTGGTCACTATCCCAAATGGCTTCATGTATGAACTGTTTTCTATATTATCATTTTGGATATTACACTTTGCAAGTAGTGGATGAAGATACACAGAAATACATTTTTCTGCTTTTACAAGTTCACCATATTGTCCATTTACAAATGCAATCTCCTGTAGTATTCACTGCATAAAACCTTCAGCTTCTCACCACAAAGCCAATTTTCCTAAGAAGTTTCTTTTCAAGAAGTTCTCCATGCTTGATTAGCCGGAGTTCTTACCAAGATTACAACACTCAGTTTGTTGCCATTGTTCTCTCCAGAAGAGTCACTCAAATTTACTGTTTTTGGAGGAACAGAGAATCTAATTAAAAACCAGCTTTGCCAAATTATTCAGCTGGGAATTTTAACTGACAAGAATCACTATGTATTTTCATCTATCTTAAGCTATCAAAATGTAGAGGGAATTACACATGGAAAATAAAGAGTTTAAAATATTTCTGCCTTGTTAATCTCTGTTATGGAGTATAGAACCAGAAAAAGTAAATTACTTCATTAATTGTTCTTGACTTACAGGGTTAACATAACGTGTATCAATATATTCTGATCCAAAGATACTATCCTTGTTCTTAGATGTCCTACAGCTGCTTTCATTAAAAATCTCAATATTTATGCTTTGGGAGGTGGCAAAGTGAAGTCTTGCTTAAAAGCAGCAATGTAAACAGTATTATACGTCCCTTCAGCAGGAACTGTTCACACACCTGTCTTTTTTGGAAGAGTTTCAGTTTGCTATTTTTATTTCCCTATGCTTGTGAACTCAGTAGGTAAAGGACTTTTTTTTTTCTTTTTGATACATGTGCCAGCTACACCTTTCCTCTAATCCTTACTTGATCTGAGGGTGAGCATATCTAATCACAGGAGTGTCTGAGGACCTCAGGGTACAGTGAATATTTTGCATGCCCAACCTACTTCTACTGTGCTAGCTGCTGTTATCTTAGGCATAACTATTACCTCAGACTTGCCAAGTACTAGGTATGTGACATGACATGTACTTTCCCACAATGTCTTGCGTTTCCCCACAGAACTTAATATCTCACCCAACCGTGGGAACTATTTCTTTGTTCACTAGCACATGGAGGACAGAAAGTGAATATCATAAAACTGGCAATTCCCATTGCCTGGAGTCTCCTCATTTCACTATAGCACAAGTACATCTGACTCACTGGACTTTGCATTGTTCCTCTAGGATTTGCAGGTGTCCGTACATGCTCACCAATGTCTTTGTAGATGAAGGTACAGCACAAATTGTGGGGTGAGGCTGGTGGTCCATTCCACCATCCCTGAATTGACACTTATCTCCATGGTAAACCAGGGAGTCACAAATTACAATAGCTTTTATTAAAAAATGCTGTCTGCAACCGAGTTTCTCCTGCAGCTGAGTTTGTCCTGCATCCCAGTTTCTCCTGGCAGCACAGTTAAGTTCTGCTGTCAGTGCAAAACCGGGCTCCCTCCTTCTAGGGCACAGGTTGGAGCTACTCAATGGCTGAATGCACTCTGAGTCTTCTCAGGCTTGTGGTGCTTCCCACCATCACTACTGTTGGTGCAGTTCAGGTATAGGCAGGGACAGGGACAGGTCTAGAGTACTTTAAAATTGTAATATGTCTTTTGTAATTTATTTTTGAGCTTCCATAAAGACAGAAGAGCATAAACATGCTTTGCCATTAATGTTGAACCCTAGAAACAAAACATTTATAGAAAAAGCAGTCCTGTAGCACATGGCTAAATCCCACCAATGTCACATCTGATGACAGAAAGAATGGGGCATGTCAGCTTCCTGGGGATGGAAATGTTTCTCTCTGGTGTGATAGATGCTTGAAGACCAGGAGAACCCTGTGCCTTAGAGCTGGAGCTGTAGGAAGGTGCCTCCCAGAGACTGCCCAACCGCTCTCCCTGCCCTACAAATGCTTTCCTATGTCTTTGTGAGTTACCTAATTTTATGGTAAAGGATTATTGCAGTTAATATGCAGTAATCTCATTAATCTAGAAGTTAAGAACAGTACAAGATCAGCAATAGGTTTAATATATTGCAATATTTGTAGTATACCCCGAATTCTTCCCGTACCAGTTAAAATCCCTACACTACAAGTGACATAAGCAGTGCTTTGGAGATCATCCGTATGACAGGTGAACAGGTCAGGCACAAACCAAAAATGCAAAATCTCATTGCAGGGGACTGTTTTCTAAATGGATCAATGTCTAAAATGCTCCAAATTCTGTCACTGAAAATGTCATGGCGAAGCATAACCAGACTTATACTTACATCACTGAATCATAGAATCATGGAATCATTAAGGTTGTAAAAGACCATACAATTCTGTTAATTAACAGGCATGCAAGAAGAACTGTTGTCAAGTGATGACCTGCCCATCTAGACAACATATTGGCAATATTTTAAGTCAAGTACTTGAAACCATCTGAACTTGGTCTATGTTACTACTAACACCACTGGAATATTAGCTAGCATATGGTAGGGAGCTTCCAGAGAGGAAAAAAAAAAAAAAAAAGCTGTTGCTGGCATAGTCCTTAGTCTAGAACTGAACTTAATTTACTAGAAAAATAATATTTCTCATAACCCTTCTGAGACAATGAACAGCAACTCTTACATGCCAGTTCTGACACACCATTCTGGAAAGACCAGTAAACCAGTTTTCTGGCAACTTTCTCACATAGAATAGCTAATTCCTGATGATTTATCTTCTGATTACTAGTGTACCTTACAAATAATGAGTAATTAAAACTGTTTTACCTCTGAATTTACAAGAAAATGTATACATCTATAAACGTATTTGCTTTACATTGTATTCCTGCAAACCAGATTTCACTGTATTTTCTTCTGTACAGAGAAAGGAACTAAATGAAAAAATAAGCAAATAAATAACCAGAAATGTCACTGAGATCGTTGTCCCAGTGGTATCTGACTGAAAGAGAATTTGAAATTGGCAAACAGAAAACTTTAATCAGAAACATCTGCTCAGATTAACTTAACAGTCTACCATTGCATATATACTTTGTTAACATTTTATTTCAGAAATGGTTTTTGAAATGATTGACAGAGAAGTTTCCTGACACAAGGAGGGAAGGAAACCTTTTAAAATCTGTTACTGTCTGCCATAGGAATTAATTTTAAATGATTAATTATATCATTTAGCTATCAGGCCATAACCATAACAAATTGAATCCACTGCAGTCTGTAAAGGACACCTGTGAAGAATAGGAGAATAGCATCTTCCTCCAATTACCGATAATGGTTTCAGAGCATCAATAAATTCCGAAAGAAAAATTCTGCTCTATGCTGATTTGGGACAGCACATTATAGTAAAGTGAGAAATATTTAATATCCAAATAATATCTTATGCATAAATAAATACAGACACCTAAACATACATGCACATTCACATACACACACTGAGTTCCTCTCATCACTAATAACTGGGAAGAATATTTGAAAAGAGCTTGATTCACTACTGCAAGTCTCCCGTCTCCTGTCCTATGCCACATACTTGTCTAAGTATGGGATCCCCATGTTAGAGTGGAACTGCATAGAAGTGACTTGTCCAAAGTGATTAAACCACAACAGCTTTGCTACAGGTTTGTAGATAATGTCTGGGCATTCAGGAAGCCTAAATAATTGCACAGTTGCTCAGAAGTAGGAAAGCAAAAAATGGAGATCATGATGTCTCAGCACTAAAATAAATGTATTCCTTATTTTACATTTAGGTGGTTTTAAAATACAGCAAGTCTGTTAACTTACCTGCATCTTAAGTACACACTGAGCATAATACATAAGCTGCCTGCTGACCTGCACAGGGAAGCTGTCCTGACATGAAACGTGCATATCACAAGATACTGAGGAAGGGCGTCTTCTTTCTTTATCAGAAGCTGATTTTTGATCATATAAAGATAAAATGTTAGTTGATAGCATTTTTTAAAGCCTTGTTCTGCCTTTTTTCTTTCTTGGGGGTGGGGGGGGAGGGGGGCGTGCTTTAATAATCATCCTTTCCTGATCATCATATAGAGTAGCTTTCCATTCTCTGTTCGGTTTCTGGAAAAGTTATTTCTTAGCAACTGTAATATTAAAAAGTTTTTATTTGCTACTTCTGTCATTATTTTCTTCTTTTTAAAAAATCAACATGAAAATAAAGTCCATACCTAAAATTTATGGTTTTCCAGGACAAGCATTTTCCATGTCACATTTCAGGTAAGAATTATTTCTTCTTAGACAAAATATGTCACCTTATAAAAGATTTTAAATAGCAGTAGATTACTGGGCAACAGCAAAAAAAAGTAGTATTAGAAGATATTTCTTTAGAACCACAAAGCAACCAAGAGCTAACTTTCAACAGTGTTGCCCTAGGGTACAAATTTTGGTTATATTTTAGTAGGAAAGCAAACTGTAGACAACAGATTAAAACATCATATTCCAACACTTACAAACTTCAGCTCGAAGAAGGCAATTGCTTAAGCGCTTGCTTCAGAAATTGAAGCTGAAATAAGTCCATGGTCCTGCAACACCTTCCATTCCCCCATGCCCGAACACTGCTCTGAGGTTTCAATCAGACACAGTAACCTTGGCATAGAGCACTTGCTGTCTGCAAGTCAATGTATGCAATCTCTTTCACAGCCAAAAATTATTATTCTGATGGTTTTTTTCTTCTAAAACTTATCTGTCCTCAGAGTGTTACCAAGTACCCAATGGATCTTAATTGCCATTGGGGGTTAGGGAGATTCCAAGCATCCCCTAACACCTCAATAAAGTAGGGGTTTTCAGATTTTCAAAATACCAGGTATTGGAAGTATGACAAAAATTATGATTCAAGCATTCCCAGTGTCACAATTTGAGAGAATGGTGACTGTGAATGTCACAAAAAACAACTGTTTTTTTTAATAGTACACACACAGAATAACAACTATATAAGGAACACTAAAATGCCTGAGATACTCAATTAAAAGTTTTCATATAATCTGTGCACAAAAGTTCTCCCCCTTAGCTGAGTCTTTTATCACTTCATATTAACTCCATGGGGAAAAAAAATGAACAATGAAAAAAAATAATACGAAGGAAGTAAATAAACAGAATTTATTCACAGCTGTAATACAAAAGAATATTTGTTTCCATAACCTGGCACTAACGCTTGAAAACCAACAGTGTGAACAGTGAAAATACACCAAGAATAATAAAAAATAAAATGAATGAAAAAGCAAATACTGAAAAAAATGAACCCTGCTTTTCCTTTTAATGACTGAAGCAAGGTTTTTAATAAGGGTGAAGCATTTCCTCCACAAATTTATGAGCCAAATATCCAAGAAAACTACATAGGAGAAGGACAAAGAAAACGAATCCTTAATAACTTAGTATTTCTTTAACATGCAGCAATCATCTGTTAAATGGGACCTCAAATGCAGTATCACCAGTAACACGCTATATGCCTGTAGTGTTTCTTTCTCAGTGACCTCAAGTATGTTGGTTTAGCTGTTGGCTCTCTGTTTCTATTTCCTTCACACATCATACTGAATAAACAGGGCAGAAAACACAAGGCTTACTGTTTCGTTTTATAAATTCAGAAACGTTTCTAAAGTTTGGTCCTCCAGATTTCTGTCCCAAGGCTCCACAGGACTAGGTAGGGATTGCAAGAGGAACTTAATGAACCTTCCTTTTTTTCGGCTCAGGCCTGTTTGTTTTAAGCCACAGCCTCTGACCTGCTTGCTTCGCAATGGGTGGAAGTCGCAATCATCAAAGCAGTTTCAGCAATACCTGCATGAGTTTCCAGACCTCATTTCTTCATCTGGAGGAAATGGTAAGATTTCTTTCAGTAACTGCTCATCTTATCTTACAATTAGTTTTATTTGTGCAGTGAACAGGGATGGCACCCTACCTTCCAATTCAAAGAGGAGATGTTTCTTTTCAGTTCCTCTGCCTACCAGTGATGGGCAAAAGCGTGGCGGTCACATACCCAGAACTAGAGGCTACACCTGTCACTAACATGAATGTCTTTTAGAGAAATCTTAAATACAGAAGGCAGATTTTTATCTTGTAAACACCTGTGAGTAATTCTATGCTCCTTGGTGACTGTGTTTGGGTACCACTCTTCTCCCTGTGGTCCCACTTGTGTTGGTGCTGAGTGAGTGGAAATGCTACTCACAGAGGATTTCCCAGGCACAGCTGTTGTAGAAACAGAAACATCCCTTGTTTTCTTACATAGCTGGGTTGAATAAGAAAAATGTGTACTGCTTTACATGTATCATGTATGTCTCATTTTGTCTGTGATATCTTGTTCTTCCTGAACAGAAGTTAAAATGTGATGAAACTGTTAGTAGAAAGTAAGACAGAAGGGGCAATGTGAGTGCCCCTGAAGAAAAGAGGTCTATTCCAGGCTTGGTCCTCTCAGGCTGGCGGTGCTGGTGCTTCTTCAGGCCAAGAGCTGAGGTCAAGGAGGATTTTGCACATAAAAGATGTTGGCTTGGCAAGGAGGAGGGATGAGCTGCCACTAATAGTGAGCAGAGAGGAGTTTTTGGGCACTCAGGTGGTGCAGCAGGTAGCAGGCTTCCCTGCCAAGCTGGGGCAGAGCCAGACCTACAAGCAGGTCAAGCTAAGCTAGGACTCTTTGCTGTTTAGGCCACTTCTTTGGATGCTCCTTTGGCAAATAAACATGACTTTGTTTTGTAGAAGCTGTTTTCTGAGTCACTTTAATTAACTGCTGTCACAACAGAGATAAAGGGTGTGTATGTGCCAAATCCAGTTAGGCCTGTCAAGTTAACCCTGCCGGTAAACAAGAAAGTTGAAGCCTTGAGATGTAATCTGAAAGTGGGAGCATGCATGATTACCCCAAGAGGGACAAGTAGCCACACTCATCTGTCTCCCAAAGGGTGCATTAATGGGAAAGAAAAATAGGTCACCCTTCTGGATGACCACAACTGCACTAGGTAGAAGAGGAGAGACCTCTTGCTCTATCCTTTAGTAAGGAGAAGAAAAAAATGTCTCCTCTTCCTAAAGGGTAGGAAGTTGAAGAGAAGGCTATGTCTTCTCCTGCCAGCTAGAAAAGGAAGTCATGAAGAGGTGTTTCTATTCATCTGTCACTCGGTTATTAAAAATACAATCCATTGTGATTACATCATGGGTTATTGTCCTAGAAAATAAGCTTTTGCAGGTGTCAGCAACACAGGGTGTGAAAAAGAATCAGGATCCAAAGGAAGGCATGAAGCATCTGGTTGGCTCTGCTGCTACCACCTTTTAGAATTTGCTGTGTTCGCCTTGTAATTAAAGAAAAAAAAATCTTGCAAAGATGAAGTCAAGACTAACTACTCCAGAGAACTGACAACAGTTGTATGTACTACCACAGGGACAGGTCACATTGTCTCTTCATCTTATCTTGGTTCCTTCCTCTCTCCCATTAGTGACACATACTTGGGTTTTCCCAGGACCTGAGAACTCTGTACAGGATGGTTGGACCATCAGAGACAATTTGAAGTGTATACACTTCCAAGCAGTGGTACAAGAAATGCCAAGACCTATGCCATCTCCATGGAGATCATTGGCATGCATGACATCTCCCAAGTAGTTTGGTGCCCCTACTTCAGCATTTTCCTCCTTGGAAAGGAGGCTTGAGGTTTCACCCAGCTCTGTGCATCCTAAATTCTGTGAGGGCTTCACTGCGCAATCCTATGGAAAAGTTAGTCCCCTCATCTGGGACAGAAACTGCATGAAGCTTTTCAGTTGTGTAGGCAAAATTGAATTTTGCAACTCCAGGTGGGAGGGATTAAAGCTACTTTTAAAAAAAGAGAAGATGGATGGGGAAAGACACAGAAAACACAGCGAAACCAGAGGGAAATAAGAAAACTAAAATAGGGGAGAACCTCAGAAAGCCAGCATTGCTGCTTCTGCTGTCACAGGTTTGGAGGGGCTGGAGGAGGGTTGGTCGCTCTGTCATTATTCCTTCCCTAGACCCCCTGATTTTTTGCCTGGACAGTGGCAGTGTCAGCCTGGCTTTCAGGGCTCTGTGCCAGGTGCAGTAACCCAGCAGTCTGCAAATGCAGCTGCCTCATTTACCTTTGCCCCAAACCAGTCTGGTCCCTTTTACCCCAGCACCTACCAGCATGCTCCTTGCTGATGATTTTTCTTTTTTTTAAGAAAAATGCAATCCTCCCATAATAACTAGATTGCAGAACCCTGGGCTTTTAGAAGAAGCTGTTAGCATGACATTTACGACAAAGCCTAGGGGGTTGGCAATTTCACTTAGACCATAGACTTAATCCTTTGCAGATGGTTCCTAGTGGGCCCAACAAGAGATTTGCTTTCATCCAGCTTTTGGGAAGAGTTAAAAGTTTTTGTTTTCAAAATGACATCAATTATAGATGTTGATTAGTGCTGCTAATTGTCACTGAACTGCCATATGTAACTATATCCAAACATCAGTCTCTAATCGTCCAACCCCATGCTTCTGCAAATTTGCATTGTTTTGTTAATTGAGCTTTGTCTTTATTTGGGTGAAACTTGTTGTGACTGGAACTGTTACTCTGTGGTTGTATGGAAGCCAAAATATGGAGGCTTGATTCCAGCTGGTAAATTTAATTGATATTATTATCTACAATGCAAATAATTATAACTCAGTGTACTTCCTCTTCAGTAGGTTTTTCTTGGCAGGACAATTTGACCCTTACTGTTGAATTATTCATTTTCTTCCCACTTAAAATATATGCCCATTTCTTTATTCCACTAACATGGCAGTCTATTCAAGAACTTAGCCAAACAAAGCCCAGTTCATGTACTGAATAAAGCTCCTCTCCTCATCAGGACCTGCATGATATAAAAAAAAATGCTCCCCTGTCAAATTTTGTAAACAGATAGCAAGTGAGGTATTAACAAATAAGTTAATTATACAAAGACTGCAAATTGGGTATAATTTGCCAGTGAACCTCCTGTAGTCTGGATGCAAACAAAATGTAAGCAAAGTACAAACAAGTAATAAACCTACTTGCTAGGTATAAACAAACTTGAGGTGAACAGACTACAAATTAGGCAAAAAAGAGAAGTACACACTGGTTACAAGCTGAGTACCAGCGGTAAGACGATGTGCTCTCCTACGCATTTGTCAGAGCATTTGCCTCACCAGTTCATCACCACCAGCAGCAGAGTTCAAACAGTGGGTTGCAGACTGCTCCTTCATAGTGAGCTTAATTCTCCATCCACAGAGACAGCACTGCTGCTTTAAGGAGACGGGCTCTCGGCCTTTGGGAAGGGAAATGTTCTTCAGAAAAATGGCAATTGACTGTGCTACAAAAATTTTTTCTCTAGGCAATACTGGCTTCATCAAAACCAGTAAAATTTGCAGAAAACTAACCAGGTTTTCTAGTAACTGATGTTACATTCTCAGGTAGTGTCATTGGGTAGTAGTAGCTGGTCTCTCCACAGGGGAGGAGGTGTCCTCAAAACAGTGTTGCAAACACCTGTAAAATGGACTTTCTGATTCCAGGGGCTGAGTTTTATTTGTAGAAATCCTGTTTGAATGCATTACTGAAGGGCATTTGCCTACAATTTTATTTCCAGTGAAATAGAGATTAACCTCTAAAGTTTCCCTAGACTTCTTATAGACAGACTGGAGAAGGAGAAGAAGGACTCCTGTTCCATTACATAGGGTTATTTTGCTGTCTCTTTTTGTTTCCAGTTGCTACATCTTACAGGCAAACTACATTGATACTACAGCACATACTATATTACACTGCATTACATTATATTACATTCATATATTGACAGCTAAAATGTATCTTTAACTCTTTACAGCAAAGCTGCCATTCCTTTAGCCATAGGGATGTCACACAATTGAAAATTATTTGCGGTGCTGCACTAATGAATGTAGAAACACTCAGAGGGACAGTGTCCTGTAGTCCTGCACCTGAGAGAGCACCTGGAGAGCAGTTCAGTGGAGAGAAGTTCAGTGAATATTGGTCCTCTCCTGAGTCCTCACATTCCAGAGAGCCTGGTCCCAATTCTCCCATCTCACAGACCCTCTCTCCAGCTTCTCATGGTGGTCCCAGAACACCCAAGAGATCAAATATCTCCATTGCTCTTTTTTTCAGAACCTGCCGGTGTTCCTCAAGCTGAATATCCAGGCTCCCATACCTTTTTCTCGATGTTCCTCCTATACATAACCTTGCCATACCCAAAACTTTTTGCTCCTCTTAACTCCCTTCTCCAACCCACCCAACCCTAAGCTTCCTATGGACCCCATACATCCTATTTCAGGCCCCCATTCTCCTTGCTGCCCTAATGCCCTCCGACTTTTCAGCTCTCCAACTCCTGCTTCAGTTCTGCTTTTTCTCTGACCTGCTGTCCTCAATCCAGCCTCAAAGCACCTCCCATGTGCAAGCCTTTCTCCCACAACTTGGGGCATTCCTGTTTCTCTCAAGCCCTAGGTCCTTTTGACCTGTCATAAGGCTCCCAGTTGGAACATCTACATCTGGTGTACATGGATAAGGTGTTCATCTTCAACCTGTTGTAATTCCCCAAGCCATTGGCCCTTGCCTCCTACCTTCTATCTGAGAACAGCCTTGTACTCCCAAACTTGCTTCACCTAGGTCAGGCTGGCAAGAAATAGTAAATAAATAGCAGGCGGTGACTCAAATACTAATTATTTACCCCAGTGGGACATAAAGGATAGAAAAGGAGAATCTGTCTGAGAAAAAAACAATTATATGGCAGCCACAGGAACATGGGAATAGTAACCTCACTTCATCACACAGCCTGCGTGTTGGAGCAAAGTAGGGCCCCCTGAAGTATATGCTTCAGGGAAAGAAAACAGTTGAGGAAAATAGCTTCTGGTTATGTACCAGTATGTGCTAGCTTCTAGTATGCTGGCAAGTCAGAAGCTACACTCAGCTTTGTTTGGGCAATACCAGCTCTGAAAAGAGCAGTGTCAGGGCAAGGGTTTTTTCTTTCTCTTCTTGTTACACTAAGATATCCTCTCCCTCAAAAGCCTTCTGCTGTGATGGTCAGTTGGAGATAAATGCAAGGCAAGAAAAGGAAATGCTCTGGCAACTTCCCCCCCCCCCCTCTGCCATCCCAGTCACAAGGGCAGTGCCTTCCTTGAAGAAGTAATGCTCAAGTTATGCTTTTCTGACTGACCTTGAGGCTTCCATTTACAGGTTTCCCTCTTTTCTTGGCCAGAACAGTTTTCCTCCTTCCTTTTTCTTCAATAATTGTCCTGCCCTGCCAAGCGCTGGACATTTGTGGGCAAGAAAGTTGAGGTCCCTGACAACAGCACACCCAGACTGTCTTCCTGAGAGCTTTGCACAGGCAAAGATGTTGCTGACATTGCTGAGCTGGTGGTAAACATCACCTATGCATACCACAAATTTCTCATCAAGCTGGAGCTTTTACACTGGTAACTACAAAGAAAGAGAGGCAATTAGCTTTGCAGAGTGCTTTTAGCACCAGGCTAAGCCAAACATATGCACATCCAGTTAGGGTTTAAGTTTTATTGGATCATTAAGCCCAGCTATTAAAACATCTAATACGACTAGTTATGCAATAGAAAGGAATGGTTATTGTTGTTAGAGGATTTGTCCTGCAAAAATACCAGCTGGATCTCTTCCTCTGCAGCAGTGTGAGTGCTAATCAGGCCTGCAGCAGTGGCAGAAAGCAACAAGCGAGCTTTTCATCAGTTTGCAGGCAAGATTAAGGTTCAGAAGGTCTTCATGGGATGCACTGAGAAAGTGAATAAATGCACATCCTCAACTTCCAGATCTAAATTCTGTCCCATGAAATCCTGTAGCTCTCCCACGGATCCACTGTCATTGCTCTCAGTCTTTAATTAATTAATATTTTAAAAGCAATCTTCTGTAACTAATCATGTCAATAAATAATGAGGTGATTGTGCTACTGAAAAATACCAAGGCACCTGGAACTGGCAGAATGTTTTGAAGAAGATTTTTAAACTTTACTAGAGCCTGTTGGACAGGAAGGAACAGTCCAAAGACAAAGCAATTTAGAGAAACACAACACATATATCCATTGGGAATGTTGTACTCCATTCCAGTCTCATTTCATCTTATTGTCAGGTAAATATTTGGAGAGTGGGAAAAAGGCATTAGAAGTTTAGGGGTGTTTTGAGATACCACAACACTACCAGACACAGGGAATGAATAGTGCTCTTGAATACAAGTGCCATGCTTCCCTCATAATAATATCACTTAGTCTGTGTTTGAGCACCATTAGACCATGAAGATTTCATACCCTTCATGCCCACAACAATCTGCATTAACAACATAAGAACACATTTAATACCAGTTATACACGGACACTAAATAAAAATGCACAAGGGAAGCACTTCAAGCAAATTGAAAAATACTTTTGGGTGAGAACAGCCTAACCCCTGGGAATGCGAGCCAGGAATGAGAAGCACTTTCTCTTGCAAGGGTTTTAGCTGGGAAAACAGAAGCAGAGAATGTTCTTCCTCTAGTCATCATTTCAGCTCTAGCCTTTCAACCTTGACCGCAGAAGAAAGGGCAATGAGAGAAAAATCAAGTCAATCTCTTTCTCCATTGGTAAATGACTTACTCATTAATGTTATAGTGGAAAGTTCTGAGATTGTTTACAAAGCGCCAGCACTAGAGATTAGTGTGTTAAAAAAACAGGTTCTGTTTTCTAAAAGAAGCAGAGTTTTGTGGCATTTGGCCAACATTTTCAAGATTAGGTGCCTGATGGTAAGCACTTAACATCAGGGGCCTGGTTTTCAGAGCTGCTGATTGTCACAAAAATCTCACTTACATCTGTAGTTTGCGGTGCCTCTTGCCATTCCTGGAAATCAGACTGCTTATCTGTACACATCAACACTGAATGTGGGTCTCTGATCCAAGACACATGAGTCTGAAGGGGTTTTACTCACGACTTCATGCCTGAAAAACCCAAGGATTGGAACCAGGCGTACCTTTATCCTCCATAGGTACATTCATTCCCTGACCTTGCTAGTTTGCTTTCCAAGCTTATTGAAAATGGATCTGCAGTTCTGTAGTTAGTGAAATGTAAAGAAGGAGCCAGAAACCTACCAAGGCCTCCAGCCATCCAAAACATGTCAGGTGACTGCTCGAATATTCAGAGCTGCTTTGCAAAAGCAAACAGTAAAACAATGCAATTAACAATAGAAAATATTAGCTACCTCTCTCAGACTTTGAGAGCAGCTGGCCCCCAGAGCTCCTGAACTCCACCAGCCATTTAAATGAGCACAGAAACATTTTATTTACAGCTACTGTATATAGAACTTCAGGCTTTCAGCATATGCATACAACTATGATCTCCTGCATCCATAGCATTGTCCCTATCATACACTACATTTCTGTAACTGCTCACAAAGTCTTCATTCTGTTCAAAAGTTTTCCTTTATGACTGAATCCTGCTTTTCTTGAGCATGCATAGCATATATTTATGATAACATATATCTCTCTCTACATCTTTTCAGCCCCTTGTCCTATTGCATTTTGTTCACCATAATATCAATAATCAGCATTACTCTGGGTTATTTTCCTCCTCCCTTTCATATGCTCTTCACAAACTGTCTTACCAAAGTAGCTCAAGGGAGCCAGTGTCTCCCAGTGAACAGAGCCAGGCCATGAAGAGAGGTGGATTTAGGGGAATCACTCTGCACGAACACTTAAATTGACTGCAGCTAGTAGTTTCATACTGTAACGATGATTAATATGTGGCTTCTTGTCTCTTGAAACAAGCACAGTGATGCCTGCAGGCTGGATGGTCTACTAACACCTACTTTCACTCTATTCTCATACATCAAAGCAGGGCTAGGATGCTCAGAAATGTCTGTTGCAAAATATTCTTGGGACTTCATGCCACAGAAGATGTTGCTAAGTTAATATGAATTAAGATGACAGAGACTTAGAAAACATACATAAACTATATTTTCTCAGTCAAGTATTTCCTCAACTGAGCAGTTAACAAATGCTTAAGAAAGTCCTCACGAGACAGGTATCCCATGAAGACTTCCCCCTCCTTGGGATTCCAACCTTTTTCAACACTGAATGCTAGAGAGATGATATTAAGACCTCTACAACCAGTTAGAATGTGTGTAGAGTGTTGTTTCTTATTTACGTAGATGTGAACATTTTTGTGAAGAAACAGATCCAGGAAAGTTCAGCGTTGTTACAGTGGCATAAGAGACTAGCTCCAAATTAAAAAACACTTTGAAAAGATAAAATTATGCAAGTAGATAGCACTCTGTAAACATCTTTTAATCCTTGGATGTTTCTGTGCCAGTTTCCCCTCCCCGCTTTACAAACTAGGATGTCCAAGGCCACATAACAAGTCAATAGCTGAGCCAAGATAGACTTCTAATGCTCGAATTCCAGTTCGAAGCCCCAGTGTCTCTCTGCTTTTTTAGTCTTCATCTCTCTTTTCACACTGTGACTGCTCCTCAAATCCCTCCTTTTACAGAAGGATGTGAAAGAAAAGGTTATTGAAGCCTTTTGACACCTGTGCCTTGCAAATCCAATCCTGGGCTGCCAATGAGCTTTGAAGAACACAGTTCAAAGTAACTTTAATCCCAGCAGATATCAGGTGTCAGTTATTATTGTCAATTTCTATCCCCTTAGCAATAATTTTATTTTGTCTGTAGACTTGCTGGGAGACAAGTAATGGTAGGAAGAACAGACTCCCAAGAACACAAGTAAGCAGTAAAACTAATAAAACTGCCAGAGGAGCAACTACAGCATTTCCCAGGTTGGAGAGATGTCTACGTTCACAGTCATGCTGTTATCTCCAAAGATGAAGTGACTTGATTGTTTGTGTTCCCTCATCATAGCAACAGCTTCCTTTCTTCCCAGCCCAGCAATGTCATCTCACATCCTCCCTGTCTGTAAAACACATCCCTGCCTCTTGCAATCTGCTGGTGAAGAATTCTGCTTTCCTGATTGATTGCCAGCCAAGACTGCTCAGATATAAGTCAGGGTGATTCAAGCTTTTGGATAAACAGTCTTAAGTTCCTGCATACCTGATTCTGAGCCAGATTCCTGCAGTAGCATTGCTCACTAGAGCTAGCTACCATCTCTAGATCCCAAATAGCGTTTGAACTAAGCTCTCTTGAAAGAATGTCAGTGTCGAGAGACACCATTAGTCCTAATAGTGGTGAACAATCCCCAACTTTGAGTCTTTGGTAAGAGATAATAAAGCTACACACTTCTTGTCTGTATTTATAATATAGAATTTTTGTTTAATATACTTTGTCCTACTCCATGTACCAATGGCACATATTTTGATAAATGAAAAGCATTAACATGCTGCCTTTCAATGAAGTATCTGGTTGTTTTACTAAATAATCGGTTTCATTTCAGTTTAGCCTGTATATCAAAGACTCCTTTAATTCTCACTACAATACAAATAAAGAGGATGATTGCTTTTGTTACACTTGGAAGGGATCACAAGCTCACTGCATTTCCTTCCGCCACTGTTCTTTTCCCTAAAGTTCACTTATTGCACATCTCTGATAGCCAGGGGGAAAACTGTTTACACTCCTTCCACGGGCCCAAGCTATAAAAAATTTTTCTGGATGTTCCTATCCCATAGACATGAGTAGAACATGTTTTCTAGAGGAAACAATTTTACAGGGCAGAGAACCTGAAGGTGTTCAAAAAATGTGTAGATGTGGTGTTTAGGGACATGGTGAGTTAGGTGGTGCGGGCTGATGGCTGGACTTGATGATCCTTGAGGTCTTTTCCAACCTTAATGATTCTATGATCTGGTTCTGTGATTCTATGATTCTATAACCCACTGTGCTTGGTGTGATCATTGCATGAGCACAACACAAGCAAACCGCACAGAGCCTGGGAATGAGGTGTGGCAAACACAGGAGGCTGGAAGCGGGCATTCAGCCAGAGCTGGGCATGTCCAAAGCCTTCTAAAAGACTTACAAGTGAAAGGCGAGGCAAGGCAAGGCCAAGTATGCTGACAGGAGCTGCTTAGATGGTGTTTACATTAGAGAATTAAGGATTTTGGTTTATGTTTCAAAACAGGCTGTTCAGATCTGGGAGTTTCAAAGGCTATCAGGGCTGTCTGTCGACAGTCAGTAAAGTGAAGACTCAGTGTTATCATCAGAGGTGTACGACCTTCCACCATTCTCCTGAAGATTTGTAACCTCACTTTAAAAATTCTCCACCTTTGTGGCACTGTACTGTCACAGCTGACTTAATGGAGTATGTGAATCATGTCTTTGAGTCTCCTCAACTCCCAACAGATTGTGAGGTTTTTCAAAAATACTTTGTGCTTCTTTTCCCCCGTTTCCATTTGCTTGTGAGTAAAGTACTTGAAGATTAGTAACTGTAGAATACATTTATTTGAAGGAGGAGAGTGAGGTTTTCAAAGATACTGTGGTGATACTCCCTATGGGTGTACAAACCAGGCTTATGTGTATGTATCTATCTCATATGAAAAACTTACGCACCTACATTGATGCGGAAAAACTCCACAACCTGTCTCAACATCACTGCTGTAGTTTTATCAGCTCCTGGACCTAAAGCAAAAGCAAGTCCTCTGGATAGCATGAGATCTAAATTTTTTTTTTAAGTACTGTATTTATTCTCAAGTGACATTGTTTATTGCACACAAGAGATGATAATTTATTTCAAATTAATAACTCCTCAAGAGTGGCATGAAAGGGGAGTCACTTACAGTGTTAATGCTGAAAGAACACTGGCAACTAGAAGCCCATATAATATAAAAGGTCAGCTTCGCACAGTTTGAGAAATCTTCTTCTCTTTTGTTGTTGAATGACCAACACAAACGAGGGAAGTGACTCACTATCACTGAAACTAAGCTGAGGATTCATACACGTACTTTATTCAGCTATGAGAAGTGTTCAGCCATAAATTATTCAGGAAATGTTGTTTCCTGACAAAGAAATTGGCCTTTTGTGTTCATAATGTCCTAACAATCCTAACAGATACCACCTGTATGCAGAAGAAGGACTTGAGAACAGTTGCTGAAAATTTCATTTGTTGCTATCAATCCACTGAACAAGGTTGTTCAAGATTATATTTCTGAAAGTGAAAGAAAATGTCATGAAATCCCAGCAGTTTGGTGACTGGGCTATGTGTAAGTACAATTCTTCAAAAAGATCATATCCCAACCTTGTAGAACACAGAAAGGTTAAACATTTTCTCAGGTGACTGTGAGGACTTAAAAATATCATCAGCAGATCTTCAGCATTCCTTGTAGAAGGTATGTCTCAGACTATGTCAAAATAATTCAAACCCTTCTTAAAAAAAATACAAGCCATAACATCTAAATTTTATTTCAACTTTAACATAGCCTATTACTGGACTTGCTAAAAGGCCAGATTTGCATTGAAGTTAGCAGAAGTACAACGTCATGAGCATATTCAGCAGTGCAGCATAGGCACCTGAGCTGGGCGAGGGGCACTGGTAGCCAAAATAAAGGTAAGAGACACAGTTGACAAAGGACCACAGGTACTCAGATGTCCAGGGCCCTGCTTGCCCTGGATAAACCACATCAATGTTCTACCAGCCCATCTGAAGACCACCTTGGGCCCATGCATGAAAGAGCTTCCACTGTTTGTTGGGGAAGCAGGATTCACCGCAATTCATTATGGGGTTTTAAAAGGGTAGAAAGTGATTAATGTTAGACAGTGATTAGAAAGTGATTAATCCCGGTGTAAGCATACTCAGACACCGGCTGATTGCAGCCACCTGTATGCAGGCTGGCAGCAGCTACTTCCACAGCCTGGTCTGTCAGAGCATGCAGAGAAGCTGGTGCAAACCAGGAGTGTACGCTCAAGCACTTCTGCCCTTTGCTATTTCTCTGCAGGGACAAAGAAATGTACTGGACCTTGGAAGGGAAGGAGGGATGCCAAATATCTCACACCCTCAGCCTTTCAGCCTTGGTGAGCTTTTTTTTGTTTGTTTGTTAAAAAAAGAAAAAAAAACAAAAAGCAGGAATACTTTAGAAAACAGCTTGAGCTGTAACAGAGGAAGCAATGAATTTGAGATCCCATGGGTAACTCCTGGAAAGACTTCTGTTGGCTCATCTCCATCTCCCAAACAACTTAGATTACTGGAGGACTTGGTTGTTGTTGTTCTTCTGTCAACTGTATTCTTTAAGTCACAATCCTGAAAATCACATATATCAGGATGTAATAAGGACTCTGTATACCTCTTCGGGTGTTGAGTAATTGTCCCCTCTCTCTGAGGAAGTCAAAGTCTGATTTTGGTTTTTGTTTCTAAGTGGATTAATTTAAACAAATAGTTGAACACAGAATCTTGTAGCCCCAACTTCATATCTGTCCAGGTACCTCAACAGGCTCCATGGACTTTGATCTTGATGGTATATTTATCTAATATGGGTGAGAGTGAGTTTTATTCCTTGTCTCCAATGCAAGACATCTGATTCATCAACAATATGTCAAAAAACTCACACTAGAAATGTTCTTTGCCCTCATGGATTTAACTAACACAGTAATATTATCCATGTAAATAAAATATATTTTCAAGTATATGGTATAAATATTCCAATGAGAACAGGTTAAAAATTTTTCCAAATAATCTTCTCCCTTTTGTTGAGAATACAAAACCTTCTTGTGTTTTCAGGGATTTAAAAAAAAAAAAAAAAGTCTTACGCTAAACATGAGCGTCTCAATATCTGAACTGTATCAAAAAAGTCAAATAGGGGCCCAAAGGAACTAAGTGCTAAAAATTAGCATAAGCAACCAATTTACTCTTTTTTGAGAAGATGAAAGGAAACACCATGGCTTATTAATTTTAGAGGTGGATCTTAATTCAAACCTCACATCACAGGAATGGATCTCAATGAGGACATGCTGTCCAGCCATGCAGCTGTAGCGTTTAATAAATCCATATACACAAACATCTCTGGTTGTTACTTCAGGTTGGGAGCTGCCTTTGCAGTTAAGATAGCACCTCTAACTCTTTTCTGTCTGGAAATTACTTTGGATTAAAAACATTTGAAAAGTTAAAAATGCCATCAGCAGACTAATAATAAAAAAAAAAGCATAGGCAAAGGGGGAGGAATAAAATAAGAGTTCTCCTCCAATATGAAGGAAGGTCTCTATAAGTATTTTTCTCATTGAAGAAAGAGGGAGATTAGCAGTAAAGAAAGATGTTAATAGCAAATTTAGTACAGACCAGTACCACAGCACGTTGCTGTCCTCATCCTCCTCTCTCTTGCCTGACTGAACAAGGGCAGCTGCTAATCCTTCCCTTTTTAGCACAATGCAAACCTTTCTCTGTTTGCTAATCCATCACCGCATCAGCAGCATCAGCTGATGTGTGGCCCCTTTCTCCTCCAGCTGCAAACCTCAGTAGTCTCTGCCAGCATGCCTGATCCTGTATACACCTCCTGCCCAAAATCCACAGCACCATGAGAGCTTTGTGGGATGGACTAAATACTGCCCCTTGAATGGTGCCTCAGGAGAATTGAGGCAGCCTGAGTTTTAGTTTGTTTTCTTTAAAAGGCAGTTTAGTCGAATAGAGCTCAGATTTACAGGACAAAGGGGGAGAAAAAGCCTTACTAACACTGTCATTCCACTGTAGTTGTGGAAAGAAATTCAATTTTTGTTCCTAAGGAGAGCCTTTGCTTTATGATCCAGCAAAGGCTGGATGCTACAAGGCCATTTGAATTTGTGCCAAATTCAACAGAGACCCACAGCAGTGGAAAACAGGGTCATTTAATTCTACAATTAACTAAACTTCTACTATAAATTGTAGGGATATACCCTACAATTAAGTCTATAATTTTGGCACTTAGATTCCATATGAATTGGAATCCACCTAAATTTGTTATAATCAGTGGGAACATACAAAGCAGGAAAAACTGCACAGTCCAGCAAAAAAATAGCCTTTCTTTGGTCTTCATTCACCTTAAGGCTCTTTTGCACCATTTTGGTAATGTAGATGGCTGAATACTGAAATAAATTATGCAAGGAAGGATGCCTTAATGAAAGCAAAGAAGGTACACCTAACACAAACTGCATGCAACAGTATAATATAAAAAGGGCAGATCCCCCACTAGTGTAAAAAAAAAAAAACCAAAACACCAAAAGCAAACAACACTCTGCACCTGGTGTAAGGAGATTTATATACAAGTCCTCACTTCCATTTGTTTGGTCCTGAGAAATTGTGGGACACCTTGAATTAGCTGTTATATAATATATAGCATAAAGCACAGCACATAATTCACTCACACAACAGTTTAAAAGCATTTAAATCTTGAAATCCTGGGTGAGATCAATAACATGCAAGAGGCATTTAACCTTTACAAAGAATGAAATGTACATATAAAATCAAATTTACTTTTATTGAGGAATAATAGCCTCTGTCTTACATCCAGAATACGGATTGTTCCTACCTCACCCACCACGTTTTCCCTGCAAGGAAAAGGTGAGCAGCTCTCCAAGCAGACGATGTCTTCTCTTGCACTTGCAAACAGCTTGCTCAGAAGCAGCAGGACTAATGCTGCTGCTGCATACTTGCAAAGACATGGGCTGTAGGCACATCCTTGCATGCGTGCAAGGTAGCGTGAAGCAACTGGAAGCTGCTTCTGCATCTTCTGCAACTCCTAGAGAAGATGGTCTTAAAACTTGGTCTTAGCCTTTGCTACTGATGGGCATGTATCAAATGGGGAGGGTTACTCAGCCTCAGGGACAGTATGCTGCATATTCCTACAAGTTGTCTTGCACAATGGTATAAACTAACATGGTTTTATTATTATTTAAAAAAAAAAAACAACCAACCAAACAAGCAAACAACCAAAAAAAAAAGAAAGTGTGTGAAAGTCTCAGAGTTGAATTATATCAACTCTGGGGTGGGACACAGTAGTCAGGAACAAAACAAGGAGGCAACTTAATAATGGAATTGGCTTCCATATCATGTCAGAGTTGTTACAAACCTCACCCATCCGTGAGGCAGAGTCAGATTTGCTACTTTAGTTCAGCTTTATTCAGCAAGCCAAAGGAAAGAGGAGTACAGAGGATGTAGACATAAAAAAAAAATCCTGGCTCTTGCTTTGGAAGAAACAGGAAACAACACTACATTATCTGAGGAACTTCCTACAGCAAGATTTTTGCAAGGCAGTCAGATGCAGCTGTGAGCACAGCACTACCCCATTACCTTAGAGCACAAATACTCTTATCACAGTTTCACCTTCACAGTCCTGCTTGCTGTGCTAGCAACTGAAAAATACGAAATAAAACACTGAGAAAGCTCCATAAAAGGCCATAACAATAACGTAGAGGGTGATATAGTACAGCAGGTGTTTACAAATGTGGAACTATATTTAAGCATGGTATTATCCACTGAGGATTTTGTACAGTAGAGTTTGTCCCACTACCCTCAGGCCATGTAGAAACTACTGTGGGCCCTTACCTCCTTGTCACCTCAGACTGCATGTCTGATAGAAAATACCGTGCTGCTCCCTTAGCCTGCCCACCGAGGGGCTGGGACTTTCCCTGTGGAGAAGGAGGGAGGGTACCCACCAGACCTTGCCCTTGGCACTGCAGGGAGAGTTGTCCAGCACATGCACAGGCACCTGGACTCAGGAGCTCAGAGGCAGGCACGAGGCTCACAGGCTGAGGATCAGATTAAAATCTGAGTGTTTGTTAAAAGCCTGTTGAGATAATCTTGCACAGAACCTGATCCCCGTGGGCAGAAGGGAGGGAAGTCTTCAGTGACCCCGTGGGAGGACATCCATCCCTGACACAGGAAAGTGACCCCAGTGCTGTATTTGCTATGCAGGGAAACTGAAGGCAGCCCTGGACAGATACACACCAAATACAAAACCGCTTTTTCAAGTCTCTTTTAAAAAAAAAAAAAAAAAAAAAAAAAAAAAGTCATTCTTTAAAAAAAAAAAAAAAAAAAATTATATAA
>VZTO01027381.1:29281-72734 GCA_013400615.1 Syrrhaptes paradoxus
AACACTGAGAAAGCTCCATAAAAGGCCATAACAATAACGTAGAGGGTGATATAGTACAGCAGGTGTTTACAAATGTGGAACTATATTTAAGCATGGTATTATCCACTGAGGATTTTGTACAGTAGAGTTTGTCCCACTACCCTCAGGCCATGTAGAAACTACTGTGGGCCCTTACCTCCTTGTCACCTCAGACTGCATGTCTGATAGAAAATACCGTGCTGCTCCCTTAGCCTGCCCACCGAGGGGCTGGGACTTTCCCTGTGGAGAAGGAGGGAGGGTACCCACCAGACCTTGCCCTTGGCACTGCAGGGAGAGTTGTCCAGCACATGCACAGGCACCTGGACTCAGGAGCTCAGAGGCAGGCACGAGGCTCACAGGCTGAGGATCAGATTAAAATCTGAGTGTTTGTTAAAAGCCTGTTCAGATAATCTTGCACAGAACCTGATCCCCGTGGGCAGAAGGGAGGGAAGTCTTCAGTGACCCCGTGGGAGGACATCCATCCCTGACACAGGAAAGTGACCCCAGTGCTGTATTTGCTATGCAGGGAAACNTCTAGTTTTCTGTTGCTTGTATGGCACACCCATCCAATAACATGAGAAGTTTTGCCCAGTGGTGTAGGGCTACACCTGCCTGGCCACTCTGCATCTGAAAAGCCTCCTGTACTACTGTATTGCACACCAATGGAGGCATTTCACCCAAAAACAAAGGAAGGAAAGTCTGCCTCTTCTAGCCAACAAGGCGATGAAATAACCATGGATTTAGGACCTAAAAGTGATCAACATTTTTTAAAGGAACCAGAAGTATTTAACATATGAGCTTCACTTAAGTAAGATGTGAAAGTGAGATTAAAGTGAAATCAATTTCAGTGACACAAAAGCATTGAGGCTGGGCTGGGATACAAAAATATAAACAATGTGATTCTTAACAATACACTGTTTCATGTTTCCTTTACGGAAACATCTTTACTTTCTTTTTTAAAAACAGTATTGGTAAGAACATACTGTTTCAGTAAATAATATTTGTTACTTTTCTCTTTTCTTCACTCCCTTCCCACCCAGATATATGCTTACAAAGCGAAAGTGATTACAATAAATTCAGTGTCCAGACACTTGAGAAGATGTTGCAGTGACACAGACCACCCGCTGATTTAATGTGTTTTGTTTTCCTAGTCCCAAATCTTTGCAGATTTTCCATTGCCCTTGATAATGATTCTTTTTTAAAAAAAATTTGAATACAAAAATGCAACATGCAGGGGCAGGTCAAGGGAAATTTGTTAAACGCCAGAAAATCCAAGACATCACCCCACACGTTGCCTTTCCCCTCAATAGGTGTGCCATCAGTCAGAGCATCCTCCTTTCTTTTCCAATTGCATTGTAGCTAAAAGATCCAGACTAGTTTCCCTCTTAGTTTGCCCTCACAAGTCTGCTAGACACTGGCCACAGTGATTCGCCTTTCTCATACGGAGGTTACCTCTGTTAAAAGTAAACTACAAAGGTAAAACAGAAGTGAGATGAGCCCACAAACACCGTGGCTTTGTTGTGGTTCCATGGGTCAATGCCTTTATAGAGCTTTCTCCCCACAAATTCTCTAAAATTTCCTGATTTGGCACAACAGCTTGCATAGTATAGTTTTGCTTGGGTGCTATCACCCAGACCTATGTCTTGGGGGGGTAAGCAAATGATAGCATACTGCTGACAGGAAGAACTGAAAAAGAGATGGTTTAAATTGTATGTTGATGTTGAAAAGAAAAAATCTAGCTAGGTTGCTTCTGAATCTCCGCAGAGTTAACATACTAGCTTTGTTGTTCTCTTCCAAAGGTCACCTTCTTCCTGCTGAGGAGCCTTCTGTCACATATCTGTCCAGCCTGGCTATTTTTGACAGATAGTTTTTGTCAGATTACGTTAATTATTAACCCAAATCACAAAAACAACCCCACTACAAATCCCTTTTATTTTAATTGCAAACTGGGTACATTACTGACAAATGCTGAACAAGCTTAACCTACCATAAACAGCAGTCATGTGTCACATTTACATAGCTTTTGTCAGCAGTACTCCAGAAAAACACACAAAAATAGGGATCACTTCATCCTTCACTCAACCTAATCAATTTGGAATTATTAAATGTTATATGGTGATGGTCTGTAAAACGAAGGGCAGAGCACAACTTCAGTGAAGTACAGACAGCAGGAAAAAAAATACAAATTTTAGGAAGGTCAACCATAAACACAAACTGAAATCTCCAGAACCACAGGACAGGCCCCTTATAAACAGGTTTATGTAAGCTTCATTGACTGCAAATGGTCAGGGGCTTTGAGTTTCTGCTTCACTTCAGAGGCTCCACTGGTACATCTTCTTTTACCAGTAGATAAACTTCTACCTCAGGGTAAAGCCCAGCCCCAAAATTGAAACCTGACATCCTGAATGCTAGATATCCAGCCTGTAAATACATTTCTTTAGCCTTATTTGAACTGTGTGAAGATCTTTATATGATGATCTGTCTGTAAAAGATACTATGAATTTCAATCTTAAACCACTTTCTTAATTTTCCCCCCTTGACTTACTATTGTATTGCCTACTGCAGTTCTGAAGCTTCCACTGGAAAAGGGTTGATTTCTCATGGGGAAATGCAAGCTAAACATCTGAGAAAGAAAAAAAATGAGCAAAAAACCACCGACACAGAGAATATACCCTCAGTAAAAAATCACAGAATAAGGTATTCTGAATATTGCATTATAGGCACTGCTTGTTACAGTGACTAGGTTTAAGAATCAGAGCTGGATGAGCAATTTTTAGTTCTGTACTAGCACTGGGTCTGGGGTTTTTGGGAGTTTGGGGTTTTTTGGTGTTTTGTTTTACTGGAAAAAAGACCAAACAAAAGCTTCTCATCCTTCCTGAGGTGTTCCCCAGAAGTTTCATGCAGATAGCATTTAGCTTAGCTGTGGTCAACAGCAGCAGTTAGAGACAAATCTGCTGGCAAGTTTCAGTGAAATGCCAGCAGTCAGGACACGCTCTGGGGATGTGTGTCCATGCACTGAAGCTCGCTCTGGTCACACGGAACCTGTTCTCCAGGCAACAGGGACTCTCTCCAGTATCTAATGCAGCAGGCATTAGGAAAATAGCTAAAATACCCTTGAGGATAGACACCAAACTATGATTTAACAACACAAATTAATATTCTGGACTCCTGTCAAGATGCTTTCTCATTGTAGGTAATAACTCACTTAATGCCACTAACTCCAAGGCTTTGCCCAACTACAAAATCCAATTAATCAGAAAGTTTAAATTAGCTTTCTTACATCTCCTGGGTAAATCCTGTCTGCAGCTCTGCCAAAACACACTGTTCTCCTCCTCTGCCATCCCAAACAATCATTCATCATAGGTGTTTCCCCTGCAGCTCCTCACAGTGCCATGCACGTGGTGATGTTGCACAGCCATACCAAGTGATCAGAGGCAGAAAGAAATGCATAACGATGTCAGGCTGTGTCTCCTGGGAATTAGAAGAAAGCTGTTAGCCCTTTCTCAGCACTCCTGCTCTCCTCTCCTCTCCCCTTTGATCCAAAACCTAGACCAAAAAGGCACAAATATTCCCAGGGTCCAACCTGAGCTTCTACCACTGCAGCCTGATGCATCTCTGCCCGGTCAGCCCCTAATCGCACTCATTATTCATGTTCATATCAGGGACATGCTGCAATTCTGGAACACTGTCCTTTGGTGGAGAAGGCAAACCGAAGCTGCTGTGGGAATTTAGCAGCTGCCCAGAGGACAGATAACAACAGGATGTCATTTATCCTCAGTGGCAGGGTTGGAGGTCTTGCAGAAGCAGTTAGAGGCCAAAATTAGTTACCAGGAGATGGCTGCTTAGTGATTCACGTGAAATTAGTTGTGGTTTCAGCCAAAGTGATGGTGGAGAAGTGTTCAGTGATACAAAGGCACTAATTAGCACTGCCACTGGATGGATCCATGCAGGTCACAGCTGGGTCTAGATCATACGATGAATTACTCCGTCCCACTAATGATGCCAGTGTTAATGAAGTGAAGGTTTGCTCCCATGGAAAGGTTAAGTCAGAAATTACTGCCTTATCTGATGTATAGACAATAGAAAATTAGAAGGGTTCTGCGCTCTCCATTAGCATTAGCCAGTGTGTGCTCAGACAGGGAAAGCAGGAACCATCCCAGAAGCGGGACCCTCTGCTCCCTGGGTCCCTATCCTGATCACTTTTGAAATGAATCCTTCCTGGTGTGTCTTAATCCCAAAACAGCATTATTTTTATTCTAGAGTGTGGGAGCAAGCAGCATGTGGGAGGAGTGACTGCATAGCAAAGGTATAAGATTTGATGCCACTGTCAAAACATACACATGTACAGAGCTTGCTCACTTGCTTACTGCAGTGTGGTGGAGTGCATATGAGAACAAGGCTGGGTCTGTCTTTCACCAAAAGTTGGTCTTTTGACAATACATTTTCCTTAAAAACAAAATAAATTCTTCTTATGTTGGATGTATATAAACACATTATAGGAAAAACACACACCACTGCTTCCATTCTACATTAAGCTTAATCACAATCATCTCATATGTCTTTGAAAATTTAGGCTTATTTAATTTCTAAAGAAATCAAATTCCCCATCTACCCCCAATCATTTCAAAACATTAAAGCTCATGGGTGCCCAAGGGGACCCACAGCAACAGTGAGGATGTTCTTGTTTGATGGTCTGGGGAGAAGACAGAAAAGAGAAAATAAACTCTTGAGGACACCCCAGTGTTTGGAGAAAGTGCAAACCTGTAGCAGCTAGGCAAATAACCAGAGCAGATGAAGTCCAAGCCTCGATTAGGCAGTGGGGGGTGGCAGTTGTGGCGATACCATGGGGTGCAGCAGCATTGCTGGTGGTGGGCAGGCGGGATGCAAACAAATCCTAGCCAAAAGAAGGCTGTACATGACGCCCTGCTCAGGAGGCCCACATCCTTTTCATTTCAGTAGAAGCATTGACTTTCTTCAGACTTTTTTTTTTATTTATTAAACTTCTTAAGATTTTATTTGGCAGAAGGAAAAAGGCTCTTCAGCATTCCCCAGTAGGGTAACTTTAAGCCAACCAGTGAAATTCGATACGTGTTCTTAATCTCCAAGACTTCTGTTGACATCACAAGCTGGGAAAGTGGAGCCAAGGACCGGGGGAGCTGAAGTTTGGATTACATGAAGTACACTCTTTTTGTTTTTCTTTCTAAGCTGCTATTACTTTTAGAACAAAACTAAAGAATTAAAAGAATTTTAAGGGCATGGGGAGCTGTATCTCTAAATAACAACAGCAGTATGCAATGGTCTGGATTTCAAGTCAGTCCGAAAGAAAAGACAGAATTAACAAGGAAGCCAGCGGTCCAGAGCTGGACCAGGAAGAGTGCAGGCCTCATGTAACTGGGAGTACCTGGGCCAAATAAGAGGGATGAGATCCTTGCAAGGGTTAAGACAGCCTAAGCAAAGCCATTCCTTCTCCGTGACTCCAGAAGAGCGGGGAGTACACAGGACGGGGGAGAATGCCCCTGCTTGTTTGCAGAAGTGCTCGTACAATACCACACCACTGCCCATGGTGGCACCAGCTCCAGTAGTGCAGCAGCCTGGGCAGTCACAGCCTCCACCCTCCTGCATACTCTGGAGACCCCCAGACCCTCCAGCTCCCTGAAAGGAGGGGGGCTGGAGGTGACCTCCCTGCCACAGGCCAGGCCCTGGGCTGCTGCCCCAGAGAGGCGTGTAGTCCTGCAGCCATCAGCCTCTGCCTAAGCTAGGGCTCTGGGACTCCAGATACTGGGCTGAGGTAGCAGGTCCCCAAGTCCATCATCTTTTGGGGTTTTCCTAGCTGGACCAAACCCTAAAAAAGCTGGGGAGCCTGCTGTGCACTGCGAGCAAGAAACAGAGCAACAGGAGTCCAATCCTGCTCTTAACTGATGTCGAAGGAGGGCTTTACTGTTGAGTGAAATGGGGCCAGGATGACATCTTCACAGTCACACAGAGGAAACAACAAAAAAAGGCAAACATCCCAATCCTAAATATAACAGCAGATGTCAGATCATACATTTTCAAGCAAAAGACACTGAAATAAAGGGTTTGAAATGTTAATTGCCAATTTTGGATACAGTTCTTTCCAACAGCCCACTTTGACACGTCAACTTCCAGTGAGGTCGTAGATCTCTGAATCCTTTTAGATAGGTTGGGGCAAGTTTGCACCTTCACATTGCTTTTTCTTAAAGAAGTTAGATAAGACACTTCTAACTTGTGGCAGGGGGCAGGGGGAGAAGGAAAAACTTAACAGCAGGAATTGCTGCTTTTCATGTTTTCACATTGTTTACCATCAACTCTAAACACACAGAAGTTGTGTTTCCTGGAAGCTCTTAGAGCAGAAATGTGACACCATAGCCTGAAATGCACCTTCTGCTCACAGGCCAGGCACATTCTGCTCATTCACAGAAACAGATCACCTCACCACCCTGCCAGGCTTGAGGGAGACATGCACAGAGCCTGGAAATCAGTAAACACCACAAAAAAACAAAGTTCAGTTTTATAGACCCGATTTCAGTTTATTGACATGCTACTTAATGCCTCTCTTGGAGGAACTCACAAATTTTTTTTAAAGAGAGCACAGATTCCTTTCATTACTTTTACAGAATAAAACCTCCAGAATAAAAACCCTAAGAGAGTGGGAGATGGCAGGTCTGTGCCATTAAATGTTTAGACTCTGCTAAATGTCCTACTCTTGCTACATTTTTCACTTATGCCATCAAGTGAATGACCCCAGACAGCCAATGGGTAGAACAACCATATCTAAGGCAATGGAAGACTTTTCTGACCATACAAGAAAACCTCTGGGCAGAAGCCTATTAAGGTTGTCCTCAGTGCTGGCAAGACAGAGAAATGTAAAAAGCAAACAAAACTCCCCAAAGCAAGTAACACCTACAGAGAAAAAGGTTTCTCCTATTACAGGAGTGACCAAACTCACTTTTTCCTCACTATTAAGCCTGAAGACCACTATTCACAGTTTTGTGCAATGGTATGGGGTCAAATAGGGGCAGCAGAGGCTGGAAAGCAGGAGCTAATGTTAGCACTGTATATTTTTATGACCTTTAGCATGTTTACAGAATACAGAAGCTATTGTCTAGAAGACTTTCATGCCTCTCTGTGCTGAGGGGCAGGGAGTTGGTGAAAAGGATTGTGAACAGTGCTCTGCTAGTGCATGGAAGCCAGGGTCAGCATCCCAGCAATGGTGGATTGCTGACCCCCACCCCAATGCTTCACCCCAAGCCAATTTAAGAGCAGATAAGAATTGTAAAAAACACACCAGCATGTGACAATGAACGGGAAAGCAACCTTACTTCTACAAAAAAGGCAATAAAATAATCCTTAGTCTTCTGCTGAAATTTTGTACATAGCTTTGGAACCCACACAATTCCATCTTTTCACATTCTGGACAACTCCTGGTAAATACAAGATAAAACAATACATACACTAGTGCTTCTGTTGCAGCAACCCAGTTTTATACTCACCCTTTCTTTCCCATACAGAAAATGTTCTTAAAGAGGAGCCTTTCCTTTTCCTTGGCCACAAAGGTTCCTCATCACTTAATAAGCCATCAGCCACATCCAATGCTAACTGAATGAGGAAATGTTGCTTCTACAAGCTTTTTGGACACAGGTGTCATAATTGGATGCTCACTCTGGTGCAGTCTATTTTGATGCAGAAGTATTCTCAGGTCATGGAGAAGCCCCATAAACACGGAAGAGACAGATTTATACTTACTTGTAGTTTCTACGTTATTACAGATATCTAAGAAATAGCTTAAGCCAACCATCTTCCTCCTCCTACATACAGTGATCCCAAGACACTCCAACGATTGCCTTCATTTCTGTCTTAGCTACTTAGACTGGAAACTTCTGAAAGCAGGGAGGGGTTTGGGGGTTTTTTTTGGCAGGGTGTTTGCACAGCAGATTTCCCAGATGTGCTCCAACTGAGCATGATACCTCCAGACAACATCACTATATTACTACTGTTGTTGCTGCTATGCAAAAATCCCATCTTTTTTCCACATGCTGCAGTACCCTGGTCAAAACCATTAACCTAATCTTTTTAGAAGCTGGAAAATCTGCCTACCATCAACTCAAAAACACATTTTCACTAGAGGTTTTCCTACTTTTTCTACTGTGCACAGCAAGCAGATGATACTGTCTTAAGGACCTCAAAACTAAAAATAAAATTATAGAAAAGAGAAACATATTAGCCTTCATTGTATGAATTAGTAGAGTGATCAAAGAGAAAAGAGAAAAAGGACAAGAGTCAAATCCACTAACTATTTATCTTGTGGGAAAATGTCACTGATCAGTCACGCCCCTGTAACTTCAGCACAGTTACTGCCCAGGTGTCCACAGCTTCTAACAGCAGAGGGTCCCAGACGCAGACCCCTGCGGGGCTCCCCATGACTGCACACCAGTGGCAGCCAGCATGGTCAGCCTCTCACAGAACAAGAAGAGGCTAGTTTGGGTCATGTCTTTCATCTGGCACCTTCAGCTTTCTGTTTTCCAGAAAATCGTGCTGAAGACAAACCCACTTCTATCCCTAGTTCCTCTCCATTTTGAAAATACTCTCTCCAGTTCTATACAAATCATATACACTCTAGAAAACTACTCAGAATGTGCTCAATAGACAATAGGCACACATGGACAGGAGTTCCCAGACAAGAAACAGTAGGCAACTGGTGACCATGAACAAGTTGCACTGACAAAACTCTGTCAAAGAAACTGCTACAGCATTTGGCTCCTCTGCCAAGGCACCATTTCACATGTTGATTTAAAAAAAAAAGAGTCTCACTACAACCTGTGCTGCTTCCCTTTGGATTTTGTCCTTTTTAACAGACTTTAAGAATAATCCACTTCTGGGGGGGGGAACAACCCACCAAAAAACACAAGCAAGCTTTCTGCACTCCATAGCAGGCCAATTTCCTGACCTCCAACTAATATCTCAGACTCCCCAAAGGCCATAATTCATTCTGCGAATATCAGAGCACTCTTAGATTTTTGGTATTCAAATGAACAACTTTCCTTTGCATTGTTTCAGACCATACCATTACTGGGGAAAACAGAACTTTAGGGAGAAAAAGATAGGTTTGGAAAAGTCTGACTGAGAAGGGGGATTCAGAAATTTTCCTCAAACTTTAATATTACCAGGAGCCATCTTTGTAACATGCTCTCTGTGCTCTCAACAGGTTAGAAAGCTGGTTGGAGGGGAGGGAGGATATAAACACCTTATGAATACTCACTCTTGCAGGACATTCACGGTATGCTCAGAAACTGTCACCCCGCTCACATTAGTCATATCATTAACCTTTTTCACATGTCTTCTTCTAGGCAATTGGTCAGTGCCTTCAACACCATCACATGTACATAGCATCAGGTGTACAGGGCATAAGGAGACTCAGCAATGGAACAACTCTCCAGAGTTCTTCCAGATTGTCCTGAGGGTCATTAGTAGGCAGGAGGAGCTGAAGCGTCCCACCAAATATTCCTCAGCTGGTTGGTCAGAGCTGGCACTTGAGTAACAAGGAAATTGTTTTTTCTCTTCTCTGAATGAGCTCTACTTCTCAGTGTCGCTTAGAAGGAGCGTCCTTGACTGGGGACTGGAGTTATTACTCTGGTTGCTCCCTGGGAAAGCTAGCTCAGAGAAGGGGGCAAGAACATGTTCAGGCTGTGCTACTAGGTCACCAAAATCTTTAACAGTTCACATGGCAAAAGCTGCTCTAGGAAAGATTCTGGATGCAAAGGTCTGAGCACATAAACCACCATCAACCGGAGTTACCGACATTAATGCAAGAATACCACAACACTTCACAGCTGGATCTTTAGCACAGACCACGAGCCAGTGGTTTCCCCATCCTGGGATCTAACTCCTACATGTTCTATCTTTAGCAGCATCCTGGTCTGCCATATCTGTGGTTTTATCGTTTTTGGAGAAGGCTGCTTATTATGGGAGTAGAAACGGACAAAGGAGTCTGAAACCTAAGGAGCAGACAGATTGACAAAATCAGTTCACATTTCATTGTTGTTTAAATTCTAGTAAATCCAGCCCTAAGAACAAGGAAAGTCTGGATGAAATCCAGTAGACTCTTTGGCCCGACTAAACAGTGCCGTACTGGAAGCTGAGACAGGGAGAAAAGGCTTTAATCAATGCTTGCATCCTCTCTGTCCTTGGGCTGACCCAGCACAGCTGTAGGACTTGGACATGCTTGACCAGCTCAAAGGCCTGTTTTCAAAGAGAGGGCTGGAGCGCTCCTACCACAAAACTGCACAATCCATCCATACGCAGCCTTGTGATTGTGAATGGACATCCAGCCCTTCTCATGTGCCACCCATGCTCTATGTGTTCATGCACTTGCACACCAAGTCAGCCTCTGAACACCATCCCTTCTGAGTGGCAATGTCAAAGTCCTCCTTACAGCCTTCTGCCAGACACGTCTCCTCTCTTTGCATTGTTTCCTCTCTTACCTCTAGCCCTCAGTCCTTCTTCCCTCCTTCAAACCTGGCTTAAAACCCTTCTTCCTAAGTTAGCAACTCCGTTTGCAATGTTTTGATTTAGTTTAGTTAACACCGCTGGGTTTGGGCATTTTGTATGCACACTGTCTGATTAAAAACAAGTACACTCTTATTTATACTGGTTTATACTTTCAAAAAAGCACATTCAAGCTCCTAACAGGCAGCCAGTCTGCCAAACATTCACACCCCCCCCTTAGCTGTGTCTTTAAGAACTTGAGGATTTTTTCCCATGCATTAGTGGTCCAAAAATATTTAAAAATTAAAAATATATACATATTTGAAGGTTCGTATTAGAGCCAAATAATGCTTGAATCACTGGAAAACAAAGGGTTTGTGACTTTTTTTTTAAATCAAAACCCAAGACAGATATTTGAAAATAAATTGACTAAAATAAACTTTCCAACTACACTTTTTTATAGTCAAAATAAAGGCTTACAGGAAATGTAACACTGAAATTATAAAAAATAAATTATTCCTGAAATGACCAGAACAGCCATCCCTTTACATTCTTAAATAATAAAGTATTTCCAGAAAACTCATGTGATCACCAGAAATAACTAGAATAGATCTCTAGCTCTATTTGACTGGGAAAGCAGCACATACCTTTCCAATCAGTAACTCACAAATGTCACCCTGTATTTACAGTGTGCAAGACCACAGGGCAGCCCTTCTCTCCCTTCCCTGAGGCACACCAGTATTAACTAGTACACTTTCTGGTTGCCTGAGCACAGCCAGCCAACCAGCTATGTCCCAAACTGAGTCCATTTGAAAACATTTGTCTTTAATCTTGCCAATGTTGCACATGGGCCATAGCAACATAGATAAGAGCTACCATACAAGGAAATAGTTTTAGAAATGGCATCCTCTTGCCTCCAGTGTTTCAGACGCATGTTTGGGCATCATGCTCCAACTTCCTGGAATACTGGAGAGTTTCTGCTTACCAAAATCTTCTTTATCCCATGACAGGAAAGGCCGCTGATATGATGATCCCTCCCAGCTTTTATCACAGCAATGAGAAGGAAATAAGATCTCATCTTCCCTTTTAACATACTGCCTCAGTGAAAGGCATCATGTGTTCTTCAAGGTGATAGTTATTAACCAGTTGCCTGTTGAATCCCACCAGGACTGGCATATTTTTTCACTTTCTGAAGGACCATGAGACAGAAGTGCCAATATTTTCTAGTAGTCCCAGTGCAATCTTGAACCTTTCCTGCCTTAAAGTGAGTGCTTCTTTGGAGATGCATTTCTTTCTCAAAAGAAGTAAGACTAAACTGTAATACGAATCTCTTTGCAGACTCCTACTAATATTTCAGTCAGGTTGCCCATACCAAAATATCAGCCCACAGACAGGTAGAAACTCTGTTTGCTGGAAGCTGGCTACCTACTCCTGCAGTGGTATGGGGGTCACTGGATGCTCAGAGCAAGCACCTCATGATGCACATGACTGCTCTGTGTAGACAAAACGGCAGATTAGCCTGGCCCAAGCTACCATGAGTATGAAGCATCACAGGGAATGCCAGCCCTCCTGAAAAATCCTTTCAGGGCTCCAAGCAGGATGGGCTAACGGTCCTGGAGAATACTCTATCCTTGAGTAACAAGACAAGTAGGACAAGAAAACTGGGATGCATCAGTACCATAATGACAACCATGCTTGCTGTGACTTAGTGCTGGCACACGATCAGAGAAGCAGAGGATGGAAGAAGAGGGATTTCTATTTTCAGTCTGACAGAGCAAGTCTGTTTTCTGATGTTCAAAGTGGGAGGTTTGATGTTTTGTAAAAAAAGGTTTCAACATCACAAGGCACTTTTTCTGGCTTGTAGGTTCAAAGGAAAAATGTGACTGGCCAGGATCAAAAGCCTTACTCAGCCATGGCTGATAAGCATGTGCTTTATGGCACCTGTCCTGTAAATAGGGTCCTTCGCCTTTCAGAGCACATTGCAGCTATGGGACCACATACAGCAGAGAGAAGTGGGACAGGCCACCTCCCTGTTTACTATGGAAATAGAATAATGACAATCTGTAACTACGGGTACCTATGAAATGTATTATAGCCCAAGCTTTTCATCCTTTCAATAGGCCAAAGACTTGTCAGGTTAGTTGTATTAAGTTTATAAACCCTTAGAATAGGTTAGTTATTATAAAAACACAATAACAGCAATTTCACTTTTTTGCTGATATTTCCTTCTTCCCTTCCCTTAACTTTTCATCTTCTGGTCCTTCTTTCCCTCAACAACATCAAATTATTTATTAGTAAAATGTATAAAGTTATTTATGTTTCAAAAAATGTAGATTGTTGCATTCTTTTTTCAGCTAGTTGGAACTACATTAGAGTCTAAATGCCTTTCACACAATGCTTGACCTCCTCATTCCAGTTTTAATGAAGGAGAACCATTGTGCACAAAGCAGATGACTAGTACTGAAAATACTTGATTGTTTTCCAGCTTTTACCATGTGCTTCTTGGGTGTTTTCCAGGAATTAATTTTACTTTGCTGTGCCTCAGTTCCCTATATAGGAAATGGAAATAATATTATCCAACAGCATGATATAGAAACCATATATTATCATTGCTGCTAAACCAAGGAACATATTCACAGTTTGGCTTTGTGGTTCTAACACCCTTAAAATAAACAAGGAATATATATACCTCCCGTCAGAAAATAAAACATGAAAATGCACTTCATCCACAGCACCATTTTTAAGCATGGGAATAAGAACTACATTTATAAACTGAAAGGAGGGAGACGAGTTATTTACAACAATGTAAGAAATCCTAGAAGAGATGGCTTGCTCTCAGCAATTCTTAGCACCATGAGCCATCTACATACACAAATGAAGTCTGTAAGTAACCGCTGTGCTCTGTTACATGAACAGGGGCTCAGGAAATCTGTTTTCCCCAGGAACTCTAGAGAAAGAAAGCATCAACAGTAGCTAAGAGAAAATGATTATTTCCTGGTGACACAAACTAAAGTAGCTAACAAAAATAAAATAATCCAGTGATGGAAACAACAGATAAGTCACCTAACTAATCTGGCAATTAAAAAAAAGATAAATAGGGACTTGCTTCCTGAAGAATTTGAGCCTCCTCAGAGCCAGAAAAAAGCTGGATGCCATATTCAGTTTTATAGAGAGTATCTACCACTGTTTACCATCCTCTTGCCCTAGGGTAGCTAAAAGGTTCATGTTAGGAGCAACATTCAATAAATATTTAGCTTTTTTTAGAATGGACTTTCAGTGATCAAGAATTTCCTATATATGGGATACTTCTGTCACATTGGCTAATACTTCACATACTCAGAGAACAGCCTTAAGTTTCAAGTTACTTTGAATTCATGGAAAAAATATCAGAATGAAGGGGGGGGAAAGTAATGTTTCCGTAAGAAAGCATAATGTGCAACTTCCTGTAAGAGCCTGCTCTTTGAAACGCAGCAGAAGATAGCGGCTCTCTCCAGCACTCACTAGGCTGCTAGAGATTTAAAGATGAAGCGTGCAGAAGCACAAAATTAATAATTGTATTACTAGATACTTCCTATAGGGAAGTGGACATAGACGATACTTGTGCCGCCTGAGGCAACCGGACCGACCCGCTGCCTTCTCCTTTTTCGCAGCGCCGGTGCCCCCCGCACGCTCCAGACCTTCTAGGGAGCCTGAGGGACTCCACCGCTGTGCCTCCGCGGGTCCGTCATCTTCTGGCAGAGGCACAACTCCGGAAAAACGGATTGTGCGGACGGTTCAACACATTAACCGCTCAGAGCCCAGTCCAGAGTTTGCGAGCTCCCTCCCCTCCTCTAATAGCTAAGCGTCCCTGAGAGGTGCAAAAGGAAAATAGGATTTCTCATTTAAAACAAAAAAAGGGGGTGAAGCATGCAAGCTGTACATCCAGGGCTGCGTTTGCCCACCCTTCAGCTGCAGGGAGCCCCTGAGAACGCTGTGAGCACCCCCAAACTTCGTCCTCTGCCCGGCAGGTCCCTGCTGGCGGCGGGTGGCGGGGCAGCGCTGCCCCCCAGCGCCGGCCGCCCGCCTGCGCACAGCCACCCCCCACCCGGCAGCCTCCCCCTGCCCGCCTGCTTCCTCCCAGCTACCGGCAGCTCTGAAACCGTACCACGACTTTCCTGGGATCATATCTATATGTAGATATAGGTCTGTGTGCTCATAGAGCTATATATTTATTCTATGAATGTATCCATAGAGGTATATATTTTATAATTTCTATGCTATATATGTGTGCATGGGTGTATATTTATATTTACATTTACATTTGTATTTATATTATTTATGCATTTTTTTATATATAAAAGCCTCAACTGCTCAAATAAACATTTGCACTTGTCCCCTAGAAAAGTGCCTTTTTGCATGCACAATCCATTAGTACTTTATCCTTGTTTGTATTGCTGTCAGCACAGGAGACAGACAATGAAACAGTAAATATGAGGATGAAGTGTCAGACTTGATGAAGAAACACTGATAATTCAAACAGTTCTTATAGATGTGACAAATTAAGCTCCCTAAGCAATGAAGATGATGCTTTATATCCTCATTTCACTTTCACAGCTGAATTCCAGATCAACAGGGAACATTCTGCTCTGTAAATGCATGCACTCTCTCTTCTCCCCATCCCCTGGTGCTCTTCTCCTAAAGTTTTGTGAATACTTTTATTCCCAACTTTCCATAACAGAGACTGACCTTTTATGCATAGCAAGAAAGCCATAATTAAAGCTTGACATTCCCTTCAGCTAGGGGTTTGTGTTTCTGCGTCACATTTTCCTCTATAAAATGCTTGGAAAACTTCTGAAACAGTCCTGCAATGCTTCCCAACAAATAATTGTGCGACTTCTGCTGGGAGCAGCAAAAGTGCCTTGTGCTAGGAAGTACCTTGTGCCTTCTAGGTGCACAGCCACTCTCCAGAAAAATCCCATTGATGATCACAACTGGACGTCATGCTTATGGAAACACAGTCACTTTGGAGTATATGGGTAAAGTTTTCACTTGTAGATTGACACCAGTTTAACATTCCATTCCGCATCAGCCCTACCAAAATTTACAGAGACTGACACAGAGGAAAGTGTATTTTGCCATCTGCCCTCCCTCAGGTCACCCTCTTCCTGGCATGCACAGAGTCCTACAGCGGTGAGCGATTAGTACTGTTTTCCAAAGATACGACCTAAAGTTGGGGCTTACCTTCATTAGTTTAAATAGAATAATTTTATGCTCTTCCCAGGCAGGATTAATCTGAGATTTAACATGCCTTTGCTGGGCTCCTGTGCCTTCGCCACAAAACTGCACCCCTGCCACCTCTGCAGGAGAGTTAGTCTGCCAGACATTTCCCTGGGCCTTCAGAAAGCTTTCACATCAGACCTTGAGGTTGACTCTTTACCTCTCCTACATCCCCTCACGAAAAGGAAACTAATCCAGAGGCCTAAATTAAGAACATAAAAACCCCATAAACCAGGCAGCAATACAGCATCATGTAAAACACAGACACTTTGAAAAAATGAAAGAGCTGGAAGAGAAGGAGTAGCGCAAGGAGCAATTCAAGGCATACTGTGGAAAAGCTAAGCTGCTTCACGACGAGGACAGCATTCTCTGTGAACAGCAGAGCAAATGGTATTTTGCTTTTGATTTAATTAGGGCAAAGAACACAACCTCAGGAATACCTCAGACTTGTTGTTTTAATTAGGAGATGAAATGACAAAGTATATGGACAACTGCTTTGATTTCATATGGTACTTTGTATGTTCCTACATCACAAACTGCATTAAAATAAGGTATGTAACCTTTATGTTATGTTATGCATTTTAAAATAAACATATTGGGGTTAGGCAGCTGTTATTATTTATGTACCTCCTAGCATATTTATTAATTTTTACTGTGTTCCAATATCTGGACCAGAACATTTGATGTTTTGAGTTCATCCAGATAAGTATAAAAATTCCCTGGTGTACGCGTTGCCCAAATACAGCAAAAGAATTTTCCTAATCATGCTAAGCATGCTGGCATACACTGCACTCTCACAAGCGGCATGGATCAACAAGACAACTGGCTTTATTGCGCTTTTTTTTTTAATAAACTATTTTCCTAATATTTTCTTAGCTGCTTAAGCACATTGGGTACTCTAATATAAATCAAAAGCATTTTAAACTTTGAACAGTGCCTCTTTGTTACAGTAACAAACCAAAATCAACTTATCTAAAGCAGGATTTGAGATTTTTCTATTAAGGGGCTGCAGCAGAGTCACCCTAGAGACCGTAATGGTCTGCCACGGTTCAATAAAACAATACCCTAATCCCTTGGACTTTAAGCTAATTTTGGAAGTCACCCTGCCATTCATAATGCAGCACTTTGTCTTCACATATGCATTTTCCACTGCAGCTAGCAGCAGTCTATAGTATTTGACGCTCCATCACCCTAGCAGTTGTTTTATTTTGATTTTGATACTGCCTGTGGAAAAATGTGATGTTTCAAAGTAAAAAGAAAGAAGGAAGAAAAAAAGAACCAAGTGCTGAACAATGAGAGACTTTGCCCTCATGTGAAGGCAGCTCAGGCAGCATAGAAATAGATGGACTAGCAGATGTGAAATCAAGGGAGGCTTTCCGGTGATTGCTGAATCATTTCTTCCTTTGTTATCGCTGCAGGGCTTCCTGTCAGCAAGTCAATAGTGCATTCAGGACACCACTAAAAGGACAGATCCTATTCACTGAGGAGCCCCAATTAGCCACATGATGTCAGGGGACCTTTTCACATCTAACACAGTAACATTGTACCAGAAAAAAGGTTATCCACTTCCAAAGGTGAAGGAGTGAAAGCAAACTGAAGCACACCCATGTACCACTTTTTGGAGCCGTAATAAATTTTTACAGTGTGCATATCAAGATTCATTCTGTTCTTCCCTTTTCCTCCATCCGATAAGCATTATTCAGCAGGATCTTATTGTTGCTTTTATTTTAAAGGGATGGAACATAAATTACATCCAGGCCCTTTAAGGGAATGAATACATAGGTTTTTCTGAGAGTAAAATGAACTGAATTCACAATAACAGCCACCTTGTCTTTGGGATTATTGGATGAGGAGCCCCAGATAACCAAGACTAAAAACCCATTCTGACCTATTCTGCATAAGCTGCCTCAATTCCCCCACAGCTGCACAGGCAGAGGAAAAGATGGCTGGGTCCCCTGGCTTTAGGGCTGCAGGGGAAATGAGGCAGGCATTACATCCAGTGTTCACCAATACTTAGACTTTGGCAGAAAGACTCCGTTACACAGGGCTAACTAACCAGAGCAGCCACCTCTGCCTCTTACATGAGCACAGGTCCCTACCCCAGGGCAGCTAAGTCTGGTACCTGCACCCCACACTGTCAAGGGCAGCCTGGTCCCCGTTGGAGACAGCCACACACCAAAGGAAAAGTGCAGATTTGTAACTAAACATCTGACTCTTGCTGTTCCTACAATGACTCTTGGTGACAGCTTACTGTTATTTTCTTTTCCATGAGAAAAAGAAAACAGCTCTCAAGATGACAAACCTCCAGCATAATTTTGTGCATGAAGCATGAAGACAGCAATAGCACTTTCCACACCTAAAATAAGGGCCCCCACCATACTCAGTAATCCCAGGGAAGTACTGGAAAGTGGGAAGTTTGTTTTTTTTTTTTTTAAAGGGAAAAAGAAAGGAAGCCAGAGGATTCGTTCTGCACAGAACCCTGTCAATTTCAATGGAGAGGACAACATAGTGTGACAGGTTAAGGTTCTGACAAGTTTTTAATGCAGATTAGTATTTACAAGGTGACCTATTATTTTATTTGGGAGGTTGCATAGCTATCGCCCATCTCGTGCTGAGTTAAGATCCCTTCTGCTCAGTCCCTACACCACCAAGCAATAAACCCTGACAGACTGTAATAACTCCCCAGGGCCTGCTTACTGCATTAGAAGACCAGATGATGGTGAACAGAATATGTATTCTATCCACCTCTTCCTGCCAGTTCCAAAGCATGCATCTTATTTCAAACAATGCATCCAGGAACAGAGGACTTCCATTCTTAATTAATAACAAAGAAAACACACTTGTGCTGGCAAAAATCTTGCAGTGATTTTATGGAAGTTCTGAGTCTGCATAAACTGGAAAAATGCACAAAAACATTGTCAAAGTTTTATATAAAAGCTGTGTATATGAAATATGCAGTGAAAAAGTAGTAGCACTGCTTTTCAAAACGCTTTTGTCTAAAGCTCATACTCTATAAGGAGTTTCTCCATGCAATTCATATTATAGTTGTAGCTGTGTAGCAAAAGGAGGTAACTGAAACAAGGACTATATAGCCCCTTTTTTTAATTACCAAGATTACATTTTATGACTGTTTAAACAGAGATATAGTTCAGTTATCAGTCTTTGCTTGAATTAAGCTAGTTTCTCTAAACTTCTCCTGTGTCATAATTAGCTAAGTTTCTCTGGAGGAATATTAATTACTTCCCACGTCACACTTTCAGTATTTTCACTGAGATTTGGAAGAAAAAGGAAAAAACAACCCAAGACTCCCAGCAAGTATAATCTCACAGGTAAGGGAGTTCAGGAGTGTTCAATTAGGTGAAAGACAGTACTGCCTTTGAAGTCAATACTTTCATGGGAAATACTGTATTTTACATCAGGGAGGGATAGGGTTGAGTTAATTTGTACTCCTCTTAACACACAGGTTACCATAAACTTCAGGGTTTAGAGTATCATTACTTGCAACTTCAGACAGTTGCATCTCAGCTTTTAGAGTTGATGGAACATAACAAGTACACAGGGTGCACAGACAACCTGAACAAAGCAAACTAATAAAAAACCCTGAATGTTACAATAAAAGTCTGCTATGAGGACATCCCATAAAAGGGCAGGCTGATGGAGTTGGAGTTGTTTACCCTGGAGAAGAGAAAGCTCCAGAGTGCCTAGAGAAGCTATGGCTGCTTCATCCCTGGAGATGTTCAAGGCCAGGCTGGATGAGAGTTTGAGCAACCTGGGCTAGGGAAAGTTATCCCTACCCATAGCAGGGGGGTTGCAACTAGGTGATCTTTAAGGTCCCTTCCAACCCCAACCATTACATGATTCTATGCCATATCACGTCACTATAGGCATCTGGATTGTAAGTACTAGTTAGATTTTTTTCTTACTTATTACATAAGCTACAGACTGATCACCCAAAAAAAAAAAGTCAGAGTTAACTAAACAGTACAAGTTTTTCTCTTTTTTTACCTTGAATATGAACTCTTTTCCTAGACAATCTTAGGACTTACATTTCTTTAGTTATTATCCCAGCATAGCTCTATTTTCAGAAACCATAAAGCTACTTTTTTCATTCACATGAGTCTTTAAACCAGAGCATTCATCTTGATCAGTGATCAAAAGGCTATCTAGCAGCACAGGACCAAAGACTGCTGTAAGTATTACTGATTTTTTTTTCCTGCGTAAGACTTACAAACTAACATGTCCTTAAGTACAACCACAACATAATTTTCTCTATCCTTAGGGCTAACCATACTTTTCAGACAAAAGTAGACAAGCTATATCATTTATTAGCAAAAACACACATTTCAGAATCCCTCAGCTACAAAACCTCAGAATCAGACTTTTAATTTTCAGCATTCAAGAAAAAAAAGAAAATTTACAAATAAACAAAACCTTCTAATCTCCTTATAATAGATAACAATCCTTTCTTTTTCAATCATGCTTTGAAATAAGCAACTACCTCCTTTCTATAAACTACCCCAACTCTCCCTTCTTCAAATAAGCACAGCTGAAATTCAGACCTTTGGGTTTTTGTCACCTGTCTCTTCTTTTTTCATCAAGCAGATTAAATTATCTATTTAAGGTGTGTTTTTCTTTCAATACTACTTAGAAGACAAGAGCAGTAGGAAGATAAAGGTACCTGTTGTAGTTATCTGCTGTTTAGATGCTTCTATATTAAATGGGTAATGTAAATTACAATATACCTATAAAAGACATAAAAGTATGTGTTTTCTTTTTGATGAAAATGAGTTGCTATTTTCATTTCTGTAATATTTTAGTGCAAAGGTGTTAACTATTTAAAGTGCTTCAATTTTAAAGAGTGTTTAAAGGTTTTATGTTTTAATTATGAACTCTACTGCTGTTAGAGAGTTAATGTTGTACTTTCCTAGTTTGTCTAATGGCACTCAAGCATACAAATGGAACTGAAATGGAAAAAAAGAAATATCTACTTCTGCTCTTTACTCTCTTCCAGAGGTTGCTAACCTATGGTGGGGAAAGCTGAACTTTGTGTAAAGCTAGTCTTTAAGAGCTGTAGCTTGCAGCCTATCATATTAATGTCAACTAGTACTTAATATACAATGTTACAGACTGTATTAGGCTAGAAGATGCTTATTTGTGACTCAGTAGTACTTTCCCCAAGCCTAGGACAACTAAATAAGGTAGAATTATTTCCACTGAATTATGTCTGACCCTGCTTATAAGTCAATGAGGTGGTTGACTGACATCACTGAAGTGATTAAAGTATTTCAGGTGCTTTCCATGAATCAGGTACTCTTAGTAACCCATGTGTCTGAGATGAGGAAGGTGCTTCATCTGCTTTAGGTGCCAAGGAGGTGACCTAGGTGGCTTTTTAAATTCTCTTCTGAGAAATAGCAGGGCATAAGCCTCTGTCTTCTATAGACACTGCTGTGTACATGAACTACATAGAGTGAAAAAAGAAAGGATTTTTTTTCTCATAGGAATTCAGGCAGAGTACAAGTTTTTCTTATCTTTCTTGTGGATGGGCAAGCTGTGATTCACTTACTTTCCTTATTTTAGTTTCTTCTGAGGAAACTATTGTACCACTGTGCTAGATGGGGAGGAAAACAATATATGTGAAACTGTACTCAGCAGGACAAAAGAAAAAATTAAGGCACTTATTACAGGTAACTAACCCAAAGTATTTGAGTAGAAAAATATTTCTGGGGAAGTCTTTCTACATGTTACTTTCCTTTTTAATGTAAGCTGTATTTATGGCTACGTGGCTATGTTGTAATTGTTCTGGTATCCACCTCTCTACAACCAGGGCACTAAGTTCCTCTATTCTGCATCAACCAGAGCACACTCTCCTCATTTCCCACACTTCATAGTAAATACTATAGTTTTGTGGCAGAGGGAAATACTCCCGTTCTGGGAGAGACTTTTCTTTCAGGTAAGTGCTCAGCCTTTTTAGGGAACTGCTAGAGAAGAGAATAGGGAAAAAAGATAAAAACCTATCGGGAACGTTGATCATCCTGTAGCATGTTCTTAACATCTTAGGTGTAGCTTTCAATTAAGGCTTTTGTTAAAACAGCAATGCTTTTTCTTTTTTCTTTTTTTTTTAAAAGCAATATTTGCTATATATCTCAATTTTAAGTCAGGCTTCTTGTTCAGGAGGAAGAACTCTTTATTATGTTCCTTGTATATGTTCCCTGTGTAATTATCACATGTAGCTCCATGGAAAAACTGGTGCTGTATTTCTCTTCTCAAAACCAAACTCAAAACTAGCTTATTATTATTAGTTTGAAGTGAAATTAGAGCTTTTGCTCTCCTGGAAATGTAAGGTGTCACATCATGGTTTTGAGTCATGTTTTGGGAGAAGAACTATATAGTTAGTAATGATGCTTAAAATAAATGTGCAGGACTCTTTCAAGATCATGCAGTCTAGCCGTGTTAATAATAATTGCAAAATGAATGCAAGCTACTTGCTACAGTGAAGTTTACATAGAAGTTGTCTCTGAAGGGAAATGATGTGGAATTAGTGATTTGAATACTGTGATTTTTGTATAGGTTTGTTTTGTTTTAAAGTACAGTCTAATTAGCACTGACCTGCTTTGTGAAGTTGTTCTTCTACTGTAGCATTTTCTTTTTTCTGCTCTTCTCCAGGTCTCACTCAGATTTGACAGTCTGCATCTAGTTAGGGTATTAGAGAAAGAACAACATACAATCATAGAACGGTTTGGGTTGGAAGGGACCTTAATGATCATTAATTTCCAACCCCCCTGCCATGGGCAGGGACACCTCCCACTAGCCCAGGTTGCTCAAAGCCTCATCCAGCCTGGCCTTGAACACCTCCAGGGATGGGGCATCCACAGCTTCTCCGGGCAACCTGTGCCAGTGCCTCACCACCCTCACAGTGAAAAATCTCTTCCTAATGTCTAGTTTAAATCTACCCTCTTTCATCTTACAACCATTACCCCTTGTTCTCTCACTACACTCCCTGATACAGAGTGCCTCCCCATCTCTCCTGTAGCCCCCTCCGGGTACTGGTAGGCTGCTATTATAAGTAACAGCAGATGAAAACTCAGTTCTAATTTCTTAGCAGGTAAACTCTGTGAAGGATTCCACTGGCAACTTACCAAAATTTTAAGGAGCACATCTTAGCTGTGTACAATATCATTTATTGTACCTTCCATATTAGAGGAACAGTCATTGCTTGTTTTAGTCTTGCTAGCAACAGAAGCATGAAATTTAGCTTTGCCCGTGACTGATTCCTTGTGTTCCAGTTCCAGCCAATCTTTTCTCAAATAGATTTGAAGAGAAGTCCTGGGGAATTGTCAACATCAGTTACAGTCATGCAGAGTCTGATCCTATAATCGGATGCCACTTTGTTCCTTTATGTAAAACTTTTAGAGGCTTGCTCAGGTCCATGAACTCAAGCAGACAATTTGATGTTAGATTTGAGAAGAATTACTGTACTGAATTTTAGAACCAAATTTTTTTATTAAATGCTTTTTCTTTGATTTTTTTAATTTTCCTAGAGAGCATATTAGAATAAGACAAGCATGTTGAGTTACAGATGTATTACACTTTTTCTTTTTCAGAAGCTTAACCAATTAAAGAGTCAGTAATCAGGTTGACAGTATTTATCACTTACAGGTGCTACAGCATGCCTAGCAGATCTGATTGCCATATGTTAATCCCTTTGACTAATTGATAAATATGTAGCTGTGAATTTAATTATTTTGGGAATATTTTTGGACAGTAGCATAGATTTGTTTCCTTTTTATGGTTGCCTACCCTAGCATTTGTTATTGATGATTCTCCTTTTGTTATTTTTATTAGTGTTGCCAGTTTTCTAGCACCAACTAAAACTTATTGGGTGTTTAACATATGCAGTAGTTGGCTTTTTCTTTTTTGTTTTACTTGAGTCATCATTTGCCATGCTACCATGAGATACCATCAGGCAGAAATGACCAGTTCCTGGGTTCCCTTTACTGAAATTAGTTTTTTAATTACAGGATTGTCAGACCATATTAAGTAAAAACAGGTGCTACAGCTGACAAACCTTATGCCTGTAGTTATCATGCTCTTTATCCATGTTATAGCCTCAGCTCAGTTATATTATATTACAGTTTCAGCCCTACCTGATTCTAAATCAAGAGTTTTGGAGTTGTATAAGGAAGCCTGAATATTCACCACTGGTAACAACTAGGAGCTTTGAGAGGCCAAAATTAAGAGTGGAGTCCTGTCTCTGCAGGCTGAGTGAGAAGCAGTCATTAACCTAGTGCTAACACAGCCTATGACTGAAAGGGAAAGCTCAGAATTTGAGAAAAACTACAGAGGAAACAAAGGCATCAACATTCAGAAAGAGAGTAAGTTTATAAAGGCACTAATGGACTGTTAGGTTCCCATTTTGTACATACATTGTATCATTTCTCCAAAAGTGACTAGGAGGAGGTAATTCAGCAGAGATGGTTCGTGACTTGTCTCTATTTCAGCAGAGCTCTGCGAGAACACAGTGACTGACAGACGGAAGCTGAGTTCACAAGTTCTGGTCCTCACAGGCAAAGTACACTGGGTATAATCTTGTTATTAAACCAAAGCAAATACATGTAGACTTCAGTGGAGCTGGAATACCTAAACTGTATAAAAATAAGTAAAAACTGTAGTTGAAGTGAAATCTCTTGCCAATAATCTGGCTTTGGTTTTGATGTGGCATATACAGTTAGCATAGCATAGCAGTATACAAGTAAAGGCAGTCCTTTATTAGCCTAGACTGTTAGCAGAATGGTGATTTTATTATTATTATTCTTTTATATCATTTCCACTTGTGGGAAGTGGAAAGTGGTGATAAAAGGGCTTTCTGAAAAATAAATGTGCTTAGCTGGCCTGGTAAAGTTGAACCAACCACTTATTTTCAGCTGCACTGCTAAAGCCATGTTATTGGGGAGGATGCACTGACTTGGGGAGAGTTGAGAGTCAAGGATGGCCAACACCTGTGGGCAAGCAGGGAGGTACAGTTTTCCAGGTTTTTATTGCAAAGTACTTCGGGCAAGCACTGCGGGGAGCTGGTTGCTCCTGACTGCAGGCGGAATTGTCCTCCGAGTGCTGTGTGTGTGGAGGAGCTTGTCTGGGCAGGGAACGGAGGAATACCCGGGGCAGGCATGCAGAGAGGAAGGGAACCTCATTATCTTCCAGAGAGAGAGAGAGAGAGAAAAAAAAAACAAAAAACCCCACACACGTGAAGAAACTGTCTGCCTGAGGCCGTGCTGCTTCCCGGCGCTCCCCGGGACCAGGCCGCTCCAGGCCCGCATGCGGAGTGCTCCCCGCTCCTCCGGATGGCCACCAGGTGGCACCATTGCGCCGAAGCGGGGTCGGACGCGGCGGGGCCGAGCGGCTCCGGGGATCGCAGGAAGGAAGCGAGGGTGGCACCGCCGGGCGGAGTGCTCCCCTCGGAGGAAGGCGCGGAAACGTACTGTGTCTCCGAGGGAAACGGCTGCGCTTAGGCAGCCCGCTGGAGACATCATCTTGAACGGTGAGCAATGGGACGGCCCGGCCCGGCGCTTGCCGTTTGCGGGGACGCCGAGCACTGAGCTGGCTCGCGGGGCTGCCCCCGCGGGGAACCCGCGTTCACTTCAAGCCTCTCGGGGGTGGGGGGAAGTACAGCCTGGCAGGCAAAGCCCGCAGCTAAAACACAATGATGCCTTTTAGCAGCAGCACTCTTGGAACTGCCAGCAGTTTCTCAGGCTCGGTTTGCGGCTGGTGTCCGAGGCTGGGTGCGGGCTGAGTTGCCTGCCCCGCGGGGTTACCGACAGCTCACAACGTCGTGATCAAGCTGAACTCTATCTCCTGCGTGAGGCTTTTGGGAAAAAGTTTCAATGATAAAGAAACACAATGCAGAGCTGAGAAGGGACTACAGGCTGTGGCCCAGGAGAGCCAGGAGCATAGGGTTTGTAAGCTCTTTAACCTGTGGGTTGGCCACTACTAGTGCAAATTTTCCTTGGGAGCTGCTGCTGTAATGCATTTAGTAAACATTGTCAGCGTGCCAGGAAAACTGATGCTCAGGAAAAAAATTCTCAGAAACAATTCTCTCAGTATCTCTTATCTGAAGGGCATAAGACTAAATCTTAGTATTTCTCTGTATTTGAATTTTAATACAATTTTAAAACAAGGCAAGGTTGCATTTGAAAACTTTTATACTTGGGCGAAGTCCTTATGCTTTAACTATTCATGTGGTTTGTCAACTTCTTGCATTTCACTTACTTCTGTACCATCACCAGAGTGGTTTTAGATCAGACATTTAAGACACTGACATTTTTGGAGATGGTAGGTTGGCTTCTTGTCAGCTTAATTATACCTGAACAGATGCATATGAAGCTGAAATGCTGAATCTGGTCATGAGTGAATGGAGTTTTTGGCCAGTGGGGCACATATTGTATTTGTGGTTGTGTGAGAGTTTTAAAATTACATAATCTTGTTTTGTGAATTAAGCATTAGAATACGAAGGATCAGTGGGCTCCTAACAGCTCATTCCACCAGTGTCTGGGCCCTGGTCGGGAGACATAAGGTTTATTTTTCCTTTTTATGTCTTGTTCTGGGGGGAATTTGGGGAGGTGTCTTTAAAGTGTTATTGTAACATTGCTCTGCTGTTAACCTGAAAAGCTCCATGAACATATCCAACCCTTGTCTCTGCTGTGCCCTACTGTGCTTCTGAATGCATCATTTAGCAACTTCTGAGTGATTTGGGATAGTTCTGTCACTGCTTAATGAGAGCAATTCTTCAACTAATGCATTCACATTAAAAACATATCTGATGATACGAAATGTTCTTGAATGTTCACGTTCTTGTAGTAGTATTATTACCTAGGGAAAATAATCTTTCAGTTAAGACACGAAGAGTATACCAGTGCTGTTCCTTAAGGCTCACTCTTGAAGAGGATAACCAATATAAAACACATCAAGCTCAAGATGATTTCTGCTGTGTTGCTTTTCAAAAACCTTTGAGAGTTAACATTCCAGATTTTGCAGCTACAAAGGCTTGTAAAAAGCTGACAGAGACCTTTTGAATACCATAGTCCATATGTTCTGACCAATGTAAGATCTACCTGTTTTTACTTATTAAAAATACTCCACAAATATTTGATTATACTAAGAACAAATCTTATAATAAGTGGATATTAAGTTTCTCAGTGTTTACCTCCTTGTAGTAGTAATATTTTTCCCTTGTGATTTTAGTTTTACAGGAAATTGAAAGGACATGTGAGCTGTATACTTCTCATTATCTTACATTAAGGATATAAATGCCCTTAAGAAGCCTAAATTTTAAGAGCTTGAGAGCTGAAGGTAAAGCATACTTTGTTAGCAAAAGGTATTTACTTAACAGCTGGCTGGATTACAAGTTGTCCTATATCAAAGCTAAAGCAAACAGACTGGTTCGACTATATTGTGAAGTAGATGTCAGTGTTCCTACAGAAGCAGGAGGAACTTTTGCTCTCTGTCCCCAACAATGTATCTAATTACACTAGTTTGGGTACCAGCAACCAATGTGTTGTTCCCAACATAATTTTATGCTGTCCTGGGTTTAATGCTCACAAGAGGGTGGCTGTCAGGGTTAACCAGAAAGGTGCTTTCCAGACAGCTTGTGTTTGGGCAAGCCCACTCTTGGACTGGGAAACTGGAGCAATTTCATAAGGTGTCTTTTGGGGGGTTTTGCTTGTTTGTTTCTTAAAGTGAGTTCTCATCAAAATGATTTATGAGTTAAACTATGTTAGAGGGTCTTTTCCTCCAAATGACAGATAACCATGGGAAAATGCAACTTTGTGCCTGTTTCAATATATCAACAAAAGGTTGCTCCTGTGTTTTGACTTTAAAACTAAAGAACAAAAACTTCCCTGGACTTCACAGAATGACTTTACACATATTTTCTAGTAACAGCCTTTTCCCTGGTCTGAGATGAGAGCTTCAGCTGAGCCAGAGAAGGAAATGAACTGAAGTATCAACTTAGACTTTTGGGGACCACTCAGATCTAGGAGGTATCTTGCTTTTGTGTTTGACAAATTTAAAGACACACCTGGTAATGTTACTGCTAAGCTGTGATGGACCCAAGCCAGCCAGCTCCCAAGTCTGTCACCCTTGTGAGCTGAGTTCTGAATCCAGGGACCTGCATCTGAAGGGCTGAGCAGTTTGAATGCATGCAAGGAGCTAATTTCACCCTGGTGGCTGCAAGATTTTGGGAAGTGCTGTGCTGGCGTACCTGAGTACCTGTGTGTGTCAGCTCAACCCAGGTGAGTTTTGTAGCTCTGAATAAGCACTGCCTGTGCTACAGTTAAGGTGATGTTTTTCAGAGCCACACAGTACTTGTAGCTTGCCCAGTTTCTCATTATCCTTCATAGTGAAGAGCTGTAACTACACTGATGCATGTAAAATGTGGCTAATGAGAGTTAAATAAGCATCAGCTTCAGAGGGGTAAAAGCAACCCTACTCAAGGGTAAGCATTTCCCTCCCTGGATGGAGTTTCCAAATAATTTTTGTTAGGCACTGTCTTGTGCTAGTTATTGGCCAAGAGATAACAAAGATGTGGAAGGAGTGTGTGTCTGACTCTGGAATCTTTTTGGATAGCTGAAGGATTAAGAGGTATTTCTAGACATCATCAACCACTTCACTTTAGCAGGCAAAGGATTCTGCACACACTGGAGGTGTCTGTATTTCTTCCCATCAACCTCCATGTGTGCCACACTATCATCCCCTACATCAGGGATTCTGCTTACTCTTGTCTGCCTGCACTTTCAAAAGAAGAGGATACCTGACTGACCTGCATGCGTGTGATTTTTTTTTTTTAATATCTGCTGTGCAATTTTCTTTATGAAATGTTTGTATTGTCTTTGAGCTTGGACAGGTAAGTTTTATTCTCGGAGGAGTAAGAAAGGGATTTGCTAACATTCTTTCAGTTTAGTTCTGTTCTACTGGTCCTACAGATGGTCTAACTAATGGCAAAAACTCGTAAGCATGTGGTTATGCCTTGCTGGAAGCATACTGATAGTGTTGTCTAACAACATCCAAGAAGATGATCGTTTCCTCATGCAGAACTTGGGCATTATGCTCAAGGGGTCCCATTTTTTTTTTCACATATTTTATCCCAACCAGATATGCTTTAATGGAATTAAGTAATTTTTATTAGGGAATCTGGAGAGAAATCTGACTGATACAAAGCTAATGGCCATACCAGGAATATTTCAAAACACAGTTAGTAGTGTAAATAGCAAATATTGTCATTTTAGTATGTTTTCAGTAAACACATTGGAATAGGAATATAAAAGGATAAAAAAAGCACAGCTATATAAGTTTCTTTTGCAGATGTTGTAGTGACAGTGATTTTTTTTCCAGGATTTTCCTTATCACTCTAGGTAAGGTGGTGGTTATTTAAAATTCTGTGAACTTTTATGCTGGCCAATACCTTGTGTGTCTACATGTAATCACTGCTGCTCTGCTTGTTTCCCTTTAACTTTTTCAGTGCAAGGCTTTCATTCAGACTGACCTGTTATTTTTAAAAGCACAAGCATGTATTTGTGAAGAAAACAGATTAATTTTTGTGTAGTCTGTGCCACCATGGACTTCTGGTGTCTCTCCTATTGCTGTGTGAATAGCTAATGAGGTGAGCCTCACTGTCCAAGATCAAACAGAGGAAGTAACTGAAAAGAAATAATTTAATTCACTAACTGGAATTACTGTTTACTGAAAGGTAATGGAAGAGATAAGAATTCTGTCTTTTTAGACAAAAAAGTGCTATTGATATGACTGTAATGAGGTCATAACTTGACAGAAAAGAAGTTCTGAAATGGGAAAATCAGGTTTAACATCTGAACATGAGAAAACTGTCACTGTAATAAGATGCCATATTTCATCTCCTGTGAGTTTCTTCCTCAAACGTTTTTTGTCAGTATTTGATTAGGCATTGCAGACAGGTTTAATTAGTATGAAATAAATCTTGGCTATTCCTTAATTTCTGGCCTTCTGCAGACTGTGACTTTGGTAGCTATCAGAATACAGATTCATGCGGTGAGTCTGGACCAACCACTGCAGAAAAAACTTGTCCAGTTCCATATGTACCTGTGGCAAAGACCTATGCCTAGGAGATCTGCCTACTGATTTTATTCTCTTTATTGTGGTATTTTGCATTCTTACTTTTGATAGAAATAGTGTTGGCTAAAATTTTTATTTCATGTTTATGTATTTTTTTTTAAGATGATGCATGTGATGGTCTAGGTCTCATTTGTTAAGCTTGAAGCAAATAAAAAAGCTTGAACCAAAACTGTTTGTTTTCTTACATTATTTGCCTGAGACAGTAAAGAGAGAAATGATGGAAATTACTCTTAGGGTGTTGTGTTCATTTTTGTTATGCTCTTTAAGGTGATTGTCTTAACAGACTGGGAGGAAGAACTCTGGTTTTGCATCCTTATTGTTTCAAGTTGGAGACTTGGTATATATGGGGAGGACAGGGAAACTAACATAATGTGAAGGAATGATCCAAACTGCTGGTGAAGGTCTGTTGCTCCTTGCTGTCAGCCTGTAGGTTAAAAAAAAAAAGTAAGCCAGCTGGCAAACACTTTTTTTAGTTAAAATGTTTTCTCAGTTCATAATCTCTGATGTTTTCACTTCAAGCTTTCTGACCTTAGATTTGCTTGTTGCTCTACAAACAGCACCACTGCAAATAAGCAGTCTTTTCCTGTTTATAATGTCTGAAATTTATCAATGAATCCTCCTTGAATTTTCCTTGAAATACATAAGTATATTTCTGAAAGTCTTACTTTTTAGTACTGGAATTGAATTCTTCAAGATTATTTCAGTACATATATTTATATATTTATATATCTACTGAAAAACTGTTTAACTCTGAGCTTCCCTCAAGTAAAAATAAAAAAAAAAAGGATGTGCTTGGAGCTGGAATTGGCTAGAAAACATTTGTCTTTTACAGTATTTGCAAGCTGAGATCATGAGGATTTTCCATCCTTGTAGTTCTGTTGTTACATTAGAATTAGGTAAGCATGCTATAATTGCTGGTGCAAAACCATTGTCTCGCCTTTACTTCAAACGAACTGTCTTGTTAGGAGCAGAACTAAGCGGTGACTGTGCAGCTATAGGAAACAACAATCATATTACCTTGTAACTGTGCACTACAATCAGAAACAGTATGGCACAAAGTTCAAACTTCAAGACCAGGACCTTGTACAGAATAAGAAAGTATTAGGAAATGCTTCCTGTCTGAGCTTTTTTTAGCAATGTTGGAAATGCCACAGTAGGTGGGGCTTTTATTGCCAACACAGTCATACCAGGTTGTCCAAACCTCTACAAGCAAGTCTGAGAAAAGTTACTTGAAAGTAAATTCTCTTCTGCTTTCCTGATAAAAGCAGTTCCCTTGGAAATCAAAACAGACTTGCAGAGTGTGCATCTGAGAGCAGAAGCTGGCCTGTAAATTAAAGCTTCGATTGCCTTTCAACATGTTTTTCCAAGAAAATGGACTTGAGGTGATTTTTGTGGTGTTGTGACAAGCAAATCTGACACCACCATGCTAGGATGAGTGCAAGATATTCAGAGTAAGTCAAGCCTGCCCAGGAGGAAATGGGTAATAAACTGGCTGGGGTTCAGAATTATTAGGCTGTCATCAGCAACATGTGGTTACACATATAATGGTTTAGAATCTCTGAAATTCAAAAGTACCTGGAAAAAAAGAGTTCCTTAGGAGAACCTATCTCTAACAAATCCAGGAAAAGTTCAATAGAAAAAAATTCTGTATTTTTATTTACACATCAAGAGCTTGTATAATAGCTCTAGTGAAGGAGGAGTAGCAACTGAAAATGCAAATGAAAGAGGAAGAATGAGGTACAGTTAGTGAAAAAGGACAGAGGAATGTGCTGAAGTTCAGTCAAAAGCATAAGCAGTTCTTTGAAAACACACTAAAAATTACGTAGAGATTGGCATTGTGCATGCAGGATGACTTGTAGCTGTGCATTCAAAAGACGTGTGGAAAATAGTGACAGCCTCTTACATGAAACTACAAGTTGCTAATGACAGATCTGGTTTCCTCTGTTCTCTGTCCCAACTGGAACACCAGCTCTCCCTCCTGATGCTTGCATGGGGTTTTGAATCTAACACCTGTATGCGATTTCCTCTGCTGAGAGGACACAACAGGGAATTGCTTACTTGGATGGAGGATTTCTTAAGGGCACTTCCCAGTATGCCACTTGTGTGGTCTATTGCACTTGTCAGAAGTAGGAAAAAGGTAGGCATACCTGTTTTACCTTCTCCTATGGAAAAAAAAAAAACCCACCTCACTAAATAACAGATTAAAGATCTATTTAGGCTTGCTTTTCTCCCAGAATTGCAAAGCTAGGTGTTTGCATCCACACAGGAAGAGTGCCCCATCATTGCAAATCCCATGTATAATTCACTGACATGTTGGAACCAAGTGGGATCTTATTTGCAAAACTGAAAACCTGCTGGTATGAGTTCCAACAGTTGTGCTGAGCACTGGAACTGCAGAAAGCTTGTGTTGCACAGCAAGCTGATGCTCATCTGCTCCACAACACAATGAGAAATCTCCCAGCTTTGGTATGTTGTGAGTAATAGTGCAAGTCATTGAGTTAGAGTGTCTGACAGGGCAAGGTGGCCTTGCCCCAGAATGAGACAGGGTTTCTGCACTAATGCTGTTTTGATATTACTTCATTTGTATGCTTGCTTAATTTATTAGTTATAATTGGAGATGTATTATGGTATTCATTCTGTAGTCTATTTCTTATTCTTGGATGATAGCTAGCTCCTTATGAGATCAGGGATGTACTGTGCTCCTATGCTTTTTTCTACTGCTGGAATTAAAGAGGGTTGTTAAAATGCTTTATTACCTAAACTCTTTAAGTGGTAAATATATTTGTTTAAATGTTTACTACAGACCTAGAGCAAGAAGGCTAAATAGTGGGGAGGGGAACCACTTAGTTTCAAATTCAGGCTCTGCTTTTGATGTCGAGGCTTTATGCGTATCTCTAAGTGTAAATCCTGCCCCTCCTCCTCTGGTTTGTCTGTTCATTCTTCCCCTTCTTTCACTGGAATAATTTATGTTTCTGGAATAAATATTCTGTAAAAGCAATGGTGTGGGAGTTTTGTGGTCACTTTGAGGCCAATTTCAAAATGGTTTTTGCAAAACATTTTCTTGTACAGTGTGTTATTCCATCCATTTTAATAAGTAAAACTAGACTAGCTTCAATTTCACCTAAAAGGAAAGCTACCAGATCCTGGAGGATTGTTTGTAACCTTAGTATTTCAGTAAGTTTTCCAAGGAGTACAAAGCCCATAGTTTTACCAGTTAAGTTACTCTTGTAATACAGTAAATCCCATGTAATGCCTCCACAATAATTTGAGCAGAGTTGTCTCTTCACACTTTATTTATTCTTAATTCCCCCAGGAAAAGAAAGAACAAAAGAGGAAAAGAGGCCCTCTCCCTCCTGGTAAGCATAATGTGCTTCTCTTAAATCATCTGTGAAGGGGGGTCAGTTCTGGCAGAAGACTGCCAGAAGGTTGCACTGAACTATGCAGTTCATACAGTAGCAGTGCTGTTTGGCTTAGAAGAAACCTCAGGAGTTCTCTACTCCAGCCTCTGTCTCAAAGCAGGGTCAGCTGTGAGCTCTGAATGGGTTACTAAGGTCTTTATCCCATCGGACCGTGGAAAGGGATGGAGTCTGCACAGCTGTTTTGGGGAACCTGCTCCACTGCTTGTCCATCTTTGCAATGGAAAACGCTTTCCTTTGGTTGTGTCAGAACATCCCTTGCTTTAACTTGGGATCACTGCCTCTTGCCCTCCTCCTGTGTACCTCTGTAAAGGAACCATTAGTCGGTTGTTTCAGAATGATCAAAAATGTTGAGGAGCCTTATTCAGCCATTTTACTTTGCAGGTTTTGGCTGCTACTGGGTGTCCCTGCTACCCCATGGCCATTTTCTTTTTCAGTCTGAAGAGATCCTCTCATCCTCTCCTAACAGGGCATTTGCTCTAGCCTCTTTACCCTGTTGGCAGCCTGGTACTGCAACAGCAGTGATTGCTAGAGACAGGCTTTTTCTCTAAGGAAGCCTGTTGGGGGAAAAACTTCCAAGTCTGTTTGTAACAAGACTTAATTTATCTTTTGTGTTTCTGTAAGAACGGAGCTGTAGGATTTCAGGTCTATCTCAAATGCTGGGCTTATCTTAATTGATAAGCTGCCTTGTTTGTTGAGGAAAGCACGCTTCATTAGAATCCCTGGTTCTGGGCCATAGCAGGAGCATTCAATGTCCATGAAGAGCCCTTGTGGTTCCAGTCTGTGGGGTGCTTGTGAGGGCAGGAGGGTACAGTCTGTCCAGAGCATGGCCTAGAGTCTTGGCTGGAAAATAATGAAACTCAAATCAGAGCCCAGTTCACGCTGTCATAGCTCTGCTGTGTGGTAGAGGCCAAAGAACATGACTGAGCTCTGGAAAAACAGCAGCTAAAGACAAATCTATGGTTTCAACCTCAATGTTTCTGAGCTCCTTGAGGTTCTCCCTGATGAAGATGAGTCACTGTAGCCTTTGTGTTTGAGGGAACACGAACCTTTGCCTGGGAAGCAAGTCCTGCTGTTGGACATAGCTGCGGGGATTCGCCAGCCGGGTGAGGGGCTCCCACAGCAGGGAGAGGCGGGTGCTCTGCCGGGCTGGCGTGGCGAGGGGTGTGTGTGCAGGTACCACTCCTTCACAGGGAAGGGCACCCTCTCGGAAACCACCCTGGGAATACATCCTGGGCAATGACACAGTGACACCTTAATGCCTGGTGCTAGATTCGGAGGCTTTTCGGTGGTAAAACTGTCAAGTTATGATATTCACACAGTGAGTGCACTGGGACTTGTGATTGGTCTGCGTTAGGACTTTTCTCCTTTCCTGTTGATCAATCGCATTCTGTGCTAATTCCTTGTGGTTTCTTTCTATCCCGATTTTTTGTCCCTCTGTGTCCCGCTGATTCTTTTTCCTGTTCCCGGTTTCCTCGGCGGGCCTGGCCGGGCGGTGAGGCGCTGTGGGCAAGGTGTGACGGGACGGTGTTTCCCTCCGAGGAAACAGCCACCACGGTGTCCCTACAGCTCCCGCACTTGCCCCCGGTGGCGAATACAACGCGGCGTTTTACGCCTTCTCCCCGGACCCTTCACTCCACGCCTCCCCCAGGGCTGCGTTGGGGCGGGCGCGGAGGAGGGCGGGCGGCCGGCCGGGGCGGGGCGGGCCGCCGCCATCCCGGCAGCTCCGCTGTGGCGCGGTTCGGCGGGCGGGCACGGCCCGGCAGGCGGCGCTGTAGCCGCCTGCGCCGCTCTCGGCTCCTCTCGGAGCTGCGCTGCGAGGAGCCCCCGTGTGTCCGCCATATTGGCGTCCGCGCCGCAGCCGCTGCGCCTTGTTCCTCCATCTCCTTGCCGGTGCGGCCGAGCGGAGCCGAACGGGGGAGGGGACGTCGGCGCCGCGGGGCGAGGAGGCCGTACGCTGCCGGGAGGAGACGGAAACGAGCGGGGCCCGCGTCCCTGCGCGCCCGCCCCCTGCGCCACCCGCCATGGCGAGGAGGCCCGGGGGCCGCTGAGCGAGGCGCACACGCACACACAGACCGAGACTAGCCCCCTCCCGGCTGCGGCCCGGCCGCCATCAGCGGAGAGAAGCCGCCCGGCTCCCGCCTCCGCCGCGACATGGAGGCCGTGAAAGCCTTTAACAGCGAGGTGTGTAACCCCCCCACCCTCCTCGCTCCTTCCCCTCGGGGTCGGGGAGCGGGCGGGGCCCCGGGGCCCGGCGCCTTCCCTGCCCCCTTTCCCTGCGCGCGCCTCGCCGCGGGGAGGGGACGGGAACCCGGGGGGGGACCGGGAATGGGAGAGCGCTCCCCCAGGCAGCCCCCGGGCCCGGGGGTTCCCCCCCTGTGTCGGGCGGGAGCAGGCCCATTGCCGCCGTGCCTGGGAAGGGGGAGAGGGTAATGGAGACACCCCCCCCACCCCCCCATCCTTCCTTCCGCCGTGAGGCTGGGGGAGGCCGAACGCAGAAGAATGGATGTGGCGGCGGGCTGAGGGGCGAGGAGGGAGCGGCAGGAGGCCTCCGTCCTGCCCTGCCGTGCGGCGGGGCGGGTGATGCCCGGCCAACTTCTCGCAGCGGCCGGAGGCGGCTGCGCGGGGCCGTGGGGGGGTTTCCTGGAGCGCCAGGCGCGGGGTCTGTGCGCTTCCCCGCCTCCCTCATCTCTTCGGCCACCCTCTTCCTCCTCCTCGCTTGTTAGGTGCGCCCGCACACCGCCAGTGCGCACTTTAACACCTCGTGGGGGTATTTTTAAAGTCTGGAGGTAGGAATATAAAGGCCTGGAGGCTTGTCTCCCTGACTGAGAAGAGTATGTATTCGCCGCGGTCAGGATGGAAGCGGGCATTCCCTGCGTGCTGCGCAGAGCTCAGGTGCTGCACCAAAGCGCTGTGCTGGGGGTGGGCTAGGGCACCCACAAGCGCGCTGAGGGGCTCAGGTGTTGGTACGGCATCCAGCTTCTCTTTTGTGCTGGTAGTTGAATGTTTATTTTATTGCAAGATAGTTCTTAGGGTAACTCCACTTTGTTTCTCTTAATTGTGAGAGTTTGTATCGTTAGTATTTTGAAGTTAATGTGAGAGCAAGGNGTGCTGCGCAGAGCTCAGGTGCTGCACCAAAGCGCTGTGCTGGGGCACCCCTAGGGCAGCCGAAGGGCTCAGGTGTTGGTACGGCATCCAGCTTCTCTTTTGTGCTGGTAGTTGAATGTTTATTTTATTGCAAGATAGTTCTTAGGGTAACTCCACTTTGTTTCTCTTAATTGTGAGAGTTTGTATCGTTAGTATTTTGAAGTTAATGTGAGAGCAAGGGAAATAAATACGTAATTTCTTTCTAGGAAGTCATATGTCCTAAAAAATAGTTTTTTACTTATACTAACCATAGAAACTCTCAGCTCTGGTTACAATGCATATATACTTCTAGAGACTGCTGAGGTATTGGCACTCCGGGTTGCCAGCTACCCTCAGTGGGGATGTAGTAGACTTTTAGGTAACACGATGCTGGTTTGGGTTTTTCAAATGTTAATTTGACTTGTAGTGGGACTATGTGCCAACCATGTTGTTTTTACAAGCCACAATAAGATAGGGTTTTTTAAAATGGGCTGGTACTTTCTAATAACTCAGGAGCAATTGAACAGCCGTAATTGATGTGCAATTCCAGGTGTTGCACTTTATGCAATTTGAAGTCTTAAGTGGCAGAAATCGCATTTCCCCCCCCCCCCCCCTTTTTTTTAATGGGCTTACCTGCTGTATTGTGAAGTGGGGAAAAGGAAGAGTCTAGTCACTAGAACAGAAGAACGTAAGTAGTTTAGAACCTTTTTCTCATATATATACACCAACAAATATGAGCAAGCGTCTTCACTTTCATATTGAAAAACAGCTTCTGGCTGGCTTGCTGAGCATTCAGGTATGAGTACTATAAATATAATTAACTCTGAAGCCTTACAGTGAGAACTGTACGAAGAGTAGAGCTTTAGAATACACCATAAATCTTCTAAATGCTTGAAACAGAGTAAAGTTTGTGTTCTCGGAAAAGAAAATGCAGAAGATCAGGCAATGACATTTTAACCAACTTATGTCCTGTGATATAAATAGACGGTATCTATGAATAGATTTGTTTTTGTGACTTCTCTTTCAGTTTTGCTTTATCCTATGTCTCTGTACTTGAATGCTGGGCAACACCGATAGGAAGGTTTTAAAGATACTGTGACTAACCCCGTGATCCTGGAAGTAAATCGTACAAAACTTGCTACATTTGGGGAATCCTTAGTGTCATTGCTAGCCACTCTTAATGCCACTGTACCCAATGCAGAACTTGACTTTAACGTAACTTTCTATCATTGTCTCTGGTCTAACTGACCTATACACATTTTGTATTTTAGAACTGTGAAATGATTAATAAATATTTAAAGTAGCTGAAGTGTGTATACGTCCATAGATTATAGTTTATGCTGTACCTAAATGCTTTTGATTAATTTACAAAATATTTATACTTCTAAAAATCATTTTTTTAATATTATGGTTTAAGGTCATACTCCAGAAATGACATTGGAGTTCTGTTCTAGAGATTTTTGGCTTAAAATAGATGTAAATTAAGTTTAGCAGCAGATGGGACAGACTAAATTGTAGACAAACTTTTACCATACTTATACAGTTTACATACAGTTAATAATTTTACAGCAGTTCATTTAACTTTCTGGTGAAATACACATGACACTTTAGAAAGAACATCCCAAATACATTTAAACACTTAAGTCTGCAGATTGAATACTTCTGGGGTTGGGGGTTTCATTGTTTTTAAAGAAAGGAGTTGTGTCTGGATTCTGCAGTGAAGCTAAAATAAAGGCAGCTGTCGATCTGGGTCGTATGTTTTACTGTTTAAAAGTGTGTGAGCTAAGCAATAATGTTGTCTTATAGCTATCCCATATGACAGTCAGAATTGAAGTGACTAACATAGGCTTGTCATTAATTTTATTAGAAAGAAATATCTCAAGTTTATTTGAACTCTGACTACTGGAAATAATGTCGACTGTCGGAGAAAGCTGTTCAGTGTCTAGCAATGATAAGTGGCATTATCAATGCTGTACTTAATTGGATGTAAAAAATTATCCCTAACATGTAAAGTTTTGAGGAAGATAAATTTAAAGATGAGAAATAATCACACTCCTAAATAAAACATGCTTAGTGTTGTTTTCATCTAATGGCTGATGTTTTACTGTTTAAAACTGCTTGTCAACTGAAAAGTAGTACAACTGACTTACTATACTGTTGAAGTAACTGGCAATGTTTTATACCACACAGTTTATGATTTGCTACAGTTAACATCATGAAGGCTAACCACTGCGGAATCATTTTCCTCCAGGTCTCAGCTCAGGCCCTGAGTTTTTTTCTGAAAAGCACAACATCAAAATCAACAAATCTTGACAGAACGAAATGACTGAAATGTTTCGTGTAATTAAAACTCAGTGTTTGTTATATAGTCAGTTTAATGTTAAAGTCTTGCTGTCAGCTTTAGATCTAGCCATTCTCACATTGGTTTCAGGTACTGTACCTTAAGTTGGTTCTGGGTGCTATAATCCTCAGAGTTGTCTTGCAGCACTTGTCCTTTTTGCAGTGGCAAGCTTTATATTTCCAAATTATTTTTCACTTTATGATGTGAAGGATGTGTGCAGACAGGTGTGAAAGGTGGCTGATGGATGATTTAATTCCGAAACACATTTAATTCTTTTTTACTTTTTTCAATATGAATCTGTAGAATAAATTTAAATATTTTTACAGAAACATAGTTGTAGGACTGGAATTTATTTTAGGGGAAATGGAGATCACAAATTAGTTTTAAGTACAACAGACACTGGGTATTTGAAGTAAAGCTTAGTTTAGCCATGTTAACTGCATCTTTATGTATTGAATAACAGATGATCTTTCGAGGTCCCTTCCAATCCCTAACATTCTGTGATTCTGTGAATTTTGAAAGGATATTTATTTAAGTTTTAAAGGGCAAATTCAGCTTTTAAATTCTTATTTCTTTAAAAACTGCAGAATTCACTGATCTAGTTCACTTAAACAGCGTTTCTAATTATTTAAAGTTTCTTGATATCTTTAGTCACATAGAGGCACACATCTCTTCATGTACAAGCTTTGTTAAGTCTTGCTGTCCATGATGCTGCCCTTCCTGTACTTTTTGCATGCTCTTTATTTGAAAACAAACCAAAAATATCTCATTAATGAGCTCTGCATTCTGGTCAGATCACTGAAGATTACTTGTGCTGTGTAAGTTGCTGAGACTGGCACCTGCGGTTTTGAACTACAGCCATTTATAAAGTTAACAATGGTAAAACCTACTTAGGGCAGTTAGCTTAAAAAAATCTGAAAACATACCTAGTTGTAGAATTGACATTGTTGAATTCAGTGAACTGTAGTTGTTAGCATCCAGTGCTACAAATCTGAGCTGAAATGAAGTGGAAAAATTACAGGTTTTGTATTTGTCGGGCAACACGATATGTTATGATATTGGAGAAGCAATTGGGAAAAAGGCAATTACATGTTTAAAAAGGAGTAAAGCAAAGCTTCTCCCTTGAAGCCCAGGAACAAGAAAGTTGTGAGTCTTGTGATTCCTTTCAGAAATGCCATGTTCATTTAAGTGTGTTTTGTATAAAAGGTTTAATTTCTCTACTCTGTACAGTTGAGTGCCGATGTTTTCACATTCATGAGAACTGAATGGAAAACTAAGTGTCATCATGGAGATGTGGATTATGCTCTGTTTTAAAGTGTTTGAAGATAAGGATGTACATAAAACACTGTAAGGTAGCGATTATAGTTTGCTTTGAAGAGTGATGTGGGTTCCCATGCCTTTTCTCTTGTCAATGTCTTCTAGAGTGTGAGAGTCACGAAATTTCCACAGCATTACTGGGCTGGGGTTCAGCTGTTAGTAACCAGGAAAATGGTTGTCCTTGCATAGCTCATTATAAGGTGGAGTCACAGTGAGTGTTCGGTATGCAGAATGGTTGAGAGAGCTCTGTAAGATGATGAACAATACATAAAGTCATCATTGTTACTTTTGGTAAGCTGGTTCTGAAATTTGTCAGTAGCAGGGATGTAACAGTTACTGATCATTTACTGGCAGAGCAATTGTATATATACTCTATTTGCACTGCATTGCCTGTTGGTCACCTTTGTCACGATGTTTCTTTACAAGGTATGTTTTAAGTAGCAGTGGGCAACAGTTCAGTCAACTACAATTTCAGAAATGTGACCTTTGGAAATAACCCACAATTTAATGACTGAGCATTGGCGTGTAGGTGCACGAAAGTACAGAAGTGTAATCAAATATTCTAAATAAAATAAATATTTATTTAAATGGCATAATCTAAGTGGCTGAGGTGGCTTTTTAATGAAAGAATGCCAGCTGATGCTAAAAAAAGCTAAATGGTATGCCTTACGAAGGTGCTGGATAGAGATTAATGCTGAATAGCAGGGAAGAGGGGGGAAAAAAGTATACCAGGGCTTTGATTTGTGCAGGTAGTGATACTAGCAGTTATGTACGAGGAATGGTGAAAGAGCATGTAAGCTACTTGGTGGCAAGATATTTTTCTTAGAGTCTGCTGTATGTTTCATGTTGGCTGAAGTACCTGAAACATCAGCAGAGCTTTTTTCCTAGCTGATGAGAAAATGAGAAAAACTTGTCTGTTTCCTCTTGTCTCTCACTAATATTTTACTAGTCATGAAAAAAGTGCAGCCTTCTTTCATATCCTCTGTTGTTTTGGAGGATTCTGCAATTATGATATGTTTAAAGGTTTCTTTTTTGTTTATCTGATGCTGCATTTATGGTCTGATATTAGTAAATTTTGTTGTAGCAAATAGGGATGAAAGCATTTGGTTTACCTCTTATTTTTCAGAAGAAAAAGTTAACTCGGTGATATTTGCATGTGCATGTGGACATGCATACATCTGAAAAGTTGTCTCTGTTTTTCATGTTTAACCTCTGGGGTAGATCTGGAAAAGGTCTTCAGTTTTATTTTGCTTTTTGATCCCATAGTGCTCCTCAGAGAAGAAACTGAATCTTTATTAACTGTGTGAATTTGATACAGCAAAAATATGTAAGAATTTTTAAATTTCTCTTTTGCTGTCAGGAATATTAAGAGCAGTATCAGTGAAATGTAAGTATTTCACTTTTTTGGTGTTGCAGCAAGAGTTGAACTTTGCTGGCTCTCAACTACTTGCTTTGTATTAAAAGGGCATAGGGAAAGAAAGCCTTTTCCCCTTCAAGATACAGTAAATATTAAATTGATGTTCATCCTATTAAATGTCTCCGTGTGTGCTGAATAAATATTTACAGTGTTAATATCACATTTTCAAAGACTGATCTGACCTTAGACTTCCACCAGCCACAGGATCTTGACTTCTGGCCTTGTAAAGACGTGATCATGCAAGGCTGTGTTAAAAGCCCAAAATGGAAGGAGCTTTTTTTGTGCATATCTTGCTCAAGGACCTAATTTCTTTAGTGATGCGGTATAGGACAGACATTGATTATTTTTCTGCCTTTGGTGCATACACTTTTAAAGTTTCTTCTTAGACTGTGGTCTAGATTAGATCCCTGTGTGCCTGGGAGTTTAATAGAGATCTCTTGAGTTGTAACTGGATAGTTCCAAGTATCAGTATCGATCTTGCTTGCTACTCACTTAGAGAACAGTGAACCATTTTGCAGATGAAAACAAATGCACTTCTGAACTCTCATGACTTCAGATTCTTTGATTTCCACCTACTTACTAAGACCATGCCTGGGGCTACGATCTCTGGCAAAGTACTTGACATTACCTTAACAAGTCTTATTTGAGTTTGCCATCAGCAATCTGCTTTCCTGTGGCAGTTGTGGAGTCTAGTAGTCCAAATGGCTTTCTTAAAGAAAAAAAAAACNCTTTCATGGGGACTTTTTTTTCCACTTAGGAAGAGGCCCACTTTCTTTCTTGTCTGTAAAATTCTACCTCTAGACAGCCACCAAGAAATTTACCCCAAGTGCCTGATTCAGCCTTGATTAGAGCCCGCATTCCTGGCCTCAGCAACTGCTGTTGTGACTCCATCGTGAGGCCTCGGACAGTGGTGCGTGTTGCAGCTTCAGATAACGTGTAGATCTTCATAACTTGGTTGCCAGATATGCAGTAGTAGCCACTGCTTCTTAATTTTCAGAAAAATGAAAGGGAACACTTAACAGGAAAGGAGGAACATTCATATGACAAATATTTGAGAAATCCAAATACTATAAACCATGATTTGAAAAAAAAAAAAAAAAATTTAATTGTGAATGCAGGGGATGTTAAACCATATTAAATAGAAAATATTTTGAAATCAATGTGACAGGAGAGCTTTTGTTGTGAGCCCTAAAAACAGTTAGCAGAGAAAATGTGTGTGTCTTTTGATTTTTATCATGTTTAGACTCTATCCCTACATTTCCTATCTCACAGTTGTAGGGGTGTGATTGTATTTAGATTTCTCTAGGGCATTTAACTCCATACTGTGCCACACTTTCCCAAACCAGTGCATTGCGACAAGAGCAAAGCACTTCTCCAGTGCAGGCAGCCCACAGGCTCACCTCTGGAAATCTACAGAGCCTGACATTGCACCTGAAGCTGATAGATTTTTCCTGTCGGTGATCTAGAATTAGCTATAAAATCATGATAAAATGTTAATGATGGAAATTAGCCGTGTGGCAGGAACGATGAGAAAACTGCAGAAAGTGAAATACTTCTGTCATATTCTGTGTTCTATTATGTGATGTGCTTTCAAAGATCATCTGGCCTTTTTGATCAATCTTTCCTTTTTGTTGTTGGGAGTTTGAGCACTGGTAAGATGCTCAGTCTTGCCTAGATGTTTTATGTGGTTCATTTAGATTTTTCTAAGCTTTCTGATCCCATGCGGTAGACATCATAAGGTACTGTGAAGAGAAAAAGGGGATTGTATTTTATGGCTTGTAAAGGACTATGAGCAGTTGAAGCATGTTCTAGAGGCTATTCTGATCTAAACATTTGTTTTGTAGTTGCATGCAATTCAGGAGACTAGAGTTGCATCCAGGTGGTTTCTTTAAATTCAGATTTTATGTTCATAGTCTATTT
>VZTO01027381.1:74471-87475 GCA_013400615.1 Syrrhaptes paradoxus
TTAATGCTTTTTTAATTTTTTTTTTTTAAACCAATGTAAGAACAGAAAAGATATCTCAATTGGAAGTGATGAAAAGTAGAATAATTTTTTTTTTAACAATACATGTGGATATGATAAAATGAGGAAGAATTGGTATGACTTTTATGAAAGAAAATAATGTCACGTATGTGCGAGAGTTCTTTTAGAGAATTAAAAGCATGTGGACAGGAAAGAACCAGGTGATGTTATTTGGATTTCCAGAACGTAATTGAGAAGATCTCTCCCCAAAAGTTTGAAAATAAGTTGAAATGCTATGGAGAGTGCATCCTTACATTGATGGAGGACTGCTAAAAGGGGAGATGGGGGGAAAATTTCTTGTGTAGAAATAAATTGTCTTCTTTTGTGATAATCTCATATGGGTTTGTGCTGCAAATACATGCATTTCAATGTATTTGTTATTGCTGTGGAAAAGAGGTAGAATAATGAGGCAAAAAAGTTTGTTGACAGTATTAAGTTACCCAGGATGTTGGTACTGAAGGGCTGGCCATGAAGAATTGCAAAAGGACGTTGCTGTACTGACTGTTAGATGGCATCGTGCAGTTTCATCAAGTTAGATGTGGTAATGCGGACTGGGGAGATAGTGTGAAAAAGGCAACCCTTGCTTTATGTACGGAGTGATGGGCACTGAAATTATATAATTTGATAATTATAAAGATCTTGCGACTGAAATGAAAATGCCTGCTCAAAGTNCATGTACAGAGAAGGGCAGAAGGAACAATCTGAGGAATGGAACAGGTCTTTTTGAGAAATTACTAAATATTAGTACTCTTTTTGGACTAGAACAGAGATGACTGGAAGATTATGAGATATCAGTGTCACTAATGAGCACAGGTTCAAAACAAGAAGTAGGGGTTTCTTTGCATGGGTTTTGATTAAACTATGTGCCTTTGACAAAAGATGTTTGGCATGCTAAAGATTTACATGTATTGAAAAATTAATTTGAATTCCCTATGTGGAGGGAATTCAGAGATTTTATGAAAAAGATCAGTTAGTGCTGGCTCAAGAAGCACTGCCTGTGGTTTGCTGGTGTCTGAAATAATATACATAGAAGGTATCACTGGAAGAGCAACTCTGTATTACCTTCTATAAACATAATCTATTGAATGCCGTTTCTATTGGTTTTCTCTGAACTAGTGATATGTATCAGTAGGTCACACAATTTTTTACCATGCCCTAGCACAAAGAAAAGAGGGAATAAAAGGGGAGAAAAGATTAAAAGGAGGGTAAAAATAAATTATTATGAGAAGATAGAAAGGTGTTAAGTATAAAAATAGTTTAAAAAGAGGGAACTAGAGAGGAAAGCCGTCCTGACAGCAACCATCACTGCTTGGTTGGGTCCAAGTAGGAATGTGTGCTCCTTGGTGATGCTCAGCCCAGAGACATGATCAGACAGGGAGCTTGAAACAATTGGCTGTTGTCAAACTTTGTGCTCTTGGCACTTAAAATGGCCAAGCTGACTAGGACTGGGTGAATTTTGACAAGAACATCCCAAGACTTGGTGAGGCTTTGGATGTGGATGGCAAATAAAAAAGGGGAGTGTATATGCAATTTCAGGAGATTCTGGAGGAACTGTAAAAGGAACATGGCATGTTTGATACCTGTATGGTAAGAGGGTCTTCCTCTTGCCAGGGAATGAGTGTGACTCAGGATTGCACGAGAACACCTGAGCCTCTGTGTCTCAAGTCCTTCACTGAGAATTTTCCAATTTATATACCTGTTAAACAGTAGACTTGGTTGACAATATAGGCTACCACACAGGGGTTTTTCACCTTCCTGTGGCAGCAAGTTATGCTACCAAACATTTTGTTGTGACACAAGGCCAAGGAGTTGGAGAAGCCAAGCAGAGTTAGATATTTTTTGAGGTATGATTTCAAGGTGAATTGGTTAGCTGTTATACACCCTACTAAAGAGACATGGGGAGGAATTACTGATGGTTTTGGAGATGTGATGCAAGTTTGACCCTTTGTGGCTCTCTCTTACATTTCTGTATAGCTGAGTTAGGATAGGAATTTCTAACAAGATTTATCTTTACAATTCACAGTAACGAAACAGGGTTAGAGGTAGTCTTATAAAACCAGAGAAAAAATCCACCATTGAAACTACCTATTACTTTTATCATCTTGAAGACTTTGAGTGCTAGCTGTCTGATAAGCTGTTACATGCCTATGTGGCCATGTGACTGGCATTTGATTCTTACTTTGCAAGATCATTACCCCGGGAATTGCTTTCATTGAGACAGATCAGGATTTGGTGATAAGTGTATCCTCACGGACTCACTTTGTCAATGAAGTGCTATTCAGATTTAAGCCTTCCCTTTAAGAATTTCCTGTGATTTATAGACAATGTTTAATCAAACATGCATCCTTCTATTAAAGGTTTATTGATCGTCCCCCACCTAATTATGAAAATGGTGAAGTGCGTAGGGCATAGCTGGATGGAATCATAGAGCAAAGCAGTAAAATAACGTCCCTGCACACAAATTCATTGCAAGTTGATCTGCTGTTTTCTGTAGCTCTAAATGGATTGGGATGATTAATGTTCACTTGGATTTTGTAGTTTCCAGTGTTGTTTGCAATGTGTTTGGAGCTGAGTTTGTTCAGACATCTAGAATACTTGAGATAGGCAGTTTAGAGTCTTGCCCACAGCTTTCTAGAATAGGCTGATAGAACATTAAATTTTCATTGATGTTGCAATCCAATGTATACTACTATTAAGTGCGCTGAGTTGAAAAAATCCCTGACACTTTTTACAGTAACTTGAAAGCATTCTCTTTATTTTTGCTGTGCTTTTTCTAACAGAGGAAAATAAAATTATTCCCAAAAGGTCATATGGGAAGCCTGCATTTAATGTTCTTTCTAAGTTGATTCTTTAACACGTGGTGTGTTTTGGGTTTTTTTTTGGGGGGGGGGTGGGGTGAAAGATGAGGTGATTCAGCTGGTTGTACGTCATTGATTCTTTAACACGTGGTGTGTTTTGGGTTTTTTTTTGGGGGGGGGGAGGTCAGTTTTTTTGTTCATTTATTTTTTTTGTTTTTTTTAAAAACTTAGCCAACAGTTTGGAAATGGTTTTTCTTTCCAGTACAGTCAGACACTTTGTGACTTGTTTCTGTGTTACACTTCCCTCCCTGCATCCCGCCCCCACCCCTCTAGTTGTGTAGAAGTTCAGTGTTTATTGCTTCTTAAGGTTTGTATTCTTTGGAAGTAATTAATTTTACCTTTTGTTTTTTTTAGCATCAGACGTGGGGTTTTTTTCTGGTGCTTAGTTAATTTGGTGTGTGATAAGGCCATCTACTTTTAGAGGAGGCATGTCTTACCTTTAGTTTTCTGAGTAATGTGCCATAGTTCAAGAACGGACAGTACAAAACAAAGCTTTGTATAGTTTGTGATAGATTTCTAGAGTCTTTTATCCAGGTTTAACCTTTCAGTTGATCTTAATGAAGCAGCATTCTCCCAAATGTTGCTTTTGTGTTGTGATGACTTTGCTTAGAAAAAAAAAGCCTTTATGTCAGAATGGCCCTTGGGCGAATACACAGCTCTTTGCTGCAGTGCTCTTCTCCAGGCAGGTGTCAGGAGACTGTTTCTCCCCCTTAGATATTAGGATAGCTGGGAGATGATTATTGATTTTGTTTAGATTAGTGTATTCTTTTTATTTTCTTGTGCAAAATCAATTACTAAACTAATGGGAAAAATAAATCGATCCAACGACGTGTGAGGTCGTTCTTGAATTAGATTTTGATATGTATATATATCATGAACTGGTGATAGGTGTGCAGTGTTTTTAGAAAAATTTTTATTCTCTTAGAGTACATTTTAAAAAGAGACTTCAAACTGTGGTGCTCACTACAGCTGTGCCTCAGATTTCAATGGCAAGCTTCTGTATTTACTGGGTTTTCACACAGGAAATGATGCAAATACTTTCACTGTACAAGTCCCTCCAACTGTGAACATATGAAAATAAACAGAGAAAAACAGGTTTTGCTGGTGCTCAGACATCTATCAATAGTGGTCAGATGCTTAAAGAAGTACTGATCAGTTTTTGTCTTTTTGGGCAAGTGTTTTGTATGAGTTGGTGTTTATCCAGAAAAGCAGGTAAATGGCTAGTGAATGGAATTGGACAGATTCTTCATAATTCATGGAATCATATGGTAGCTGTAAAATGTGGTTTTTGAAGTTTGCATAATGGTTTGTGCATCTGCTCCTTTGCTTTTCTCTTCCAGCTTGTATTGGAAATGTGGCTAGCATGCTTCAAAACTCCTGAAACTTCTGTTTTTGTCTGCCACTTGAAGATTAGAGTGTTTCACTTTTGACCCTCTTAAATAAACTGTATTTCTATTGTGGAAAAAATGCAGCGGCCTGATGTGATAAGGCTCAAAGTTAATTTGAATAAATTCTTTTAAACTGAGAGTTGCATTTTCTACTAGCATACAGATAAGTAACTGTATTTTATACAGTTATTTGAAAGAGTGGGTGTGTTTCATTGTGGTATCTGAGCATAGACTTATCAAGCTGGTGATAACAGTTCAGGAGTGAGTCAGGTCCCTCCAAGGCACACCAGAGCTGCCCTCACAGGTTCAGGAAAACCACGTTAGGCATGGAGCTGCATCCTAGTCTCTCACTTGCTCCCTGCTCATCTTATTTGGTATGCTCCTCCAGTCCCATCCTTCCCAGTTGATCTCCACTACTCAGATTGTATTGACATCTGCCATCCTCTTAGTAATCCTGTTTGGAGGCTGAAGAGTCTTATCCACCTTTGTTCTTCACTTAAAGGCTTCTCCACAGTTTTCATTATCCCTAATGATTTCATAACAGCCTTGGAGATTGGAGGGGATGGCAGAAATTCTAGAAGTAGTGAGAGATTGAGAGTGCCCTCTAGGTTAGTACAGTCACCTAAATAATGTTGTGGTTCTAAAAGTCCATTTGTTGCCTTTACTACTGAGATTTTTCTGGTTTACTGTTCAGTTGATGCTTTCAAATAAATGTGTCATGTATGAGCAGATCCCATTTCCGAATGGCAATGGTTGGCTTCAAAACCAGTGTCCACTGCCCTCATGTGTGCTCATACTTAATTGTTTTGTCTTATTATTACTCATTAGTGTTACTGATGTTCCTCTGCAGCTTTTGATAGTCTGACTTGGTCTGTCCTATCTAGAATACCTGTGATGGCACAGGTACAGTGGGACAAAAGTGGGAGTTTATTGGAACTTACTTCTATTATAAACAAAATTATTGTTTATTCAAATGGTTTGCTGGCTATCTTTAAGGAGTAATTGGTCAGGGTGTTTGGCATGTAAGGGCTTGTTTACAAGAGCTTGGTTTCTTTGGAGCCTTTTGTGAGAGATCTTTAGTAAATATCTTTTGGTAGTCCAGGTGGACTATATCAGTGATTTCTCAGTGTGCTAATTGAATCTTTCAGAGAAGATCAATAGTCTTGAGATGTGGCTTTTCCTTACAACAGCTGAATGGAATTATCTGTGCACCTTTTTTTTGAATAATTTATACACATTTTTTTGGTACAAGCATTGAACCTAACTGATCTGTTAGTTCTCCCCTTGAACCTTTGTCACAAATTCATATTGCTTTTCCTGTCTCTTAGAGCTACAAGATCAAGGCTGTTTTAAGTGAGAATTCATGAATCATAGACAGTACGTCTTTCATTCTTGAGTTCAGTTTTAGCGCCTCATTGTTTTTCACAGTATTTCCCATTCTGGTATGGGAAGTCTCCACAGGTTTTCCTCAGTGCATGAATCTAGAAAGAAAAATGGAGGGTTCTTTTTCTGTAGGGCTTTATCTCTTATGAATCCTTCTTTATGTGCTGATTGTCCTGGGGGAGCACTGTAACAGATCTGATATTCCTTCTCTCTTCTGAAAAAGGCTTATTTTTATGATTGCTTTATTTTTTATATGTGCCTTGCCAGCTAGAGCTTATGGTCACTTTCCCCCTTCCCTTTGGATACCGCTTCTGATTTTCTGAAATGTATTGTTTTAATTTAGATAGTTTTCCTGACTTTACTGTTTAGCCATACTGCGATTTTTTCCTACTTTGTTTAAAGACCTCTTTTATGTGAGTACAAGCAGTTATCTTCTGCAAATGAGCATGGGAGTCTTACAAAGGCATGATCAGGAAATAATTATAGCAAACTGTTTTGGCTAGGCATTTATACAAAAGGGCATACAAGAAAAAAATGAGACAGAATATAAGCACAGGTTTTAAAACCAAAAATAACATGTATTTTTATCTTTATTTTTATATTTTATAATCCTGAATAAATTGCCATTATTTTGGTTTAATTAGATTTGAAGAATATCTGATTTCTTTAAATGCCTGCTGTCTTAGAAATCTTCTATGCTAGATGAAAAACCATAGTTTTCATTACTAGAGAGGCAACCAAGTCTTGTTTCTCTAGCCAGCCTAGCAGTACAGAAAATGGGTCTGGTGGATGTTCTGTTTGATGGATAAGGAGTTGGCTGGATGGCAGCATCTGAAGAGTTACAGTTAATGGCTCACGGTCCACATGGAAATCAGTAACAAGTGGTATCCCTCAGGAGTCTATATTGGAACTAATTCTATTTTATATCTTTGCTAGTAGTATAGGCAGTGGGATTGAGTGTGCCCTCAACAAGTTTTCAGATGATACCAAGCTGAGTGGTGCAGTTGATATGCTTGAGGGAGGGGACACTGTCCAGAGGGACCTTGACAGGCTTGAGAGATGGGCCTGTGCAAACCTCATGAAGTTCAACAAGGCCAAGTGCAAGGGCTTCCTGCAGCTGGGTCAGGGCTGTCACCAGTATCAGCACAGACTGGCTGTTGAAGGGGTTGAGAGCAGCCATGCAGAGAAGGGCTTGGGGATACTGGTAAATGAAAAGCGGGACATGAGCCAGCAGTGTGCACTTGCAACCCAGAAAGACAATCGTATCCTGGGCTTCATAAAAAAAAGTGTGAGCAGCAGGTAGAGAGGTGATTATCCTCCTTTACTCCACTCTTGTGAGCCCCTGCCTGGATACTGCATCCAGTTCTGGGATCCCCAGCACAAGAAAAGCATGGACGTGTTAGAGTGGGTCCAGAGGAGGGCCATGAAAATAATCAGAGGGCTGGAGCACCTCTGCTATGAAGAAAGGCTGAAAGAGTTGGGGTTGTTAAGCCTGCATAAGAGAAGGCTTCAGGACAACATTATTGCAGCCTTTCAATACTTAAAGGTGGCTTATAAAAAAGATGGAGGAAGACTTTTTACTGGGGCCTGTAGTGATAGGACAAGGGGTAACAGTTCTAAACTAAAAGGGAATAGATTCAGATTAGGTGTAAGGAAGAAATTTTTCACTATGAGGGTGGTGAGACACTGGAACAGGTTGCCCAGGGAAGTTGTGGATGCCCTGGATGCCCCATCCCTGGAGGTGTTCAAGGCCAGGCTGGATGAGGCTTTGGGCAACCTGGGCTAGTGGAGGGTGTCCCTGCCCATGGCAGGGGGGTTGGAAATAGATGATCTCTAAGGTCCCTTCTGATTCAAACCATTTTATGATTCTAAGTGGAGGGGGATTCCTGGTTGACTATTAATAAACATAATGTATGAATTTGCTGAAGATGGAGCTAAGAACATGTGTGCTGTGTGTAGGTATTCAGAAAGATGGGCATGTTAGGATATCTGTATTCAGAAGAGTGAGGCGTTCTTGGTCCTCTTTCATTTGAATTAAACTGTGCTGGGGATGTCTATGTTTTATGTAGTTAAATTCTGCTTAATACTAAAAGATTAAGTTAAATTTTAAAAAAAGTCCCATTTCTTAATTTTGTAAGTGACACTTGAGTATTATTTTTTTCAAAAGCAACTATTGCATTAAAAGTTGAAAAATTGCAAGTAGGTGTTTCATGCTGGGCCCTCACTGTGTCTCTTGTACGAATGCTACTGCTTTGGACTTCTGCCGTGCACTCACAGACCTAAATCACCAGTTTTACAAGTGAATGTACTTTTCAAAACAAAGTGTATTTACAGGAAATTAAAAGCTTCTTAAAGACAATTAAGGACAATTCAGAAGAATGATTTTTTTTTTTTTATTGGCTTCTTCCCGGTAGTAAATTGAGGATTTGTGTTCTCCTTTAAACAGCTGTTAAAACCTGGAACAGGTATATCAGTTTCCCAAAAAGCCTGTCTCTGCAGAAGTATGCTCTTGATTTTGCTGTTTTTTTTGACTCATGTTTTCTTTTTCTAGCTTGAATTATCTGTCCTTAATGATAAATTTGGCTCTCTGCTATCTGGAATAAAGTAATAGGATGCTGGCAACAACCCACGTTATTCTGTTGGTTTTTGGCATATTCTGGATGTGTGGTACTGAGATACTTGACTGCATGCAGATGATGCTTCAGAATCAGTTGTGTGCAACTCTTCTGTGTTTCCCAGCACTGTGGTGTAGCTTTCCTGATGCTTTGAACTGCCTCATCCCCTTCTATTTTCCTGATCATTTCAAAGCTAGTGAACTGGTCAGGCGTGATCCCAGCATATCTGTGTGGGTCAGTGGTTCTGCCTCCTCATACCTATGTATGTCATATGTGAAGGAGCTACTGTTCCTATCTCTTTTGGGACTGTTTTTGGATTGGCAAGGTGTCTTTTTCTTGAATCTAGGCTAATGTCATATTCACTGACATTTGTGAATTGCTTTTACAAGTATTTTGGGATTTGAGAGTGCTGACAAGGAATACCTGAACTGACCATGCTAAGGCACTGCCTGAACGTAAGTAAAATGTGGTGGCCCCAGAAGCAGTCTAACTGTAGTTGCGCATCATCCAGCCAAGCCAATAGCTAGGATGAGTGACCCGCAGCGTGCAAAATCACCTGTGAGAAACTGGTAGTTGAGCACTAAACTATGGGTATGAAACAGAGAAGAGACTGATTGGAGACTATTGGCTTTGTGCCTCTTTTCTCCATTCCCCCTGTGGTGGTAAAGAGCATTTGTGTATTTGAATTCTACAAGCGTATTGCTTTTTGTTGTACAAGAAGCATGTAAGTAATTCAGAATATTTTGCAACAGCAATTAGCATTAGCATTAGTGAGAAGTAGGAATGGTTGTTTTAAAAGTGGATGTCTAGCTGTGAACTAGTTATGACTTCTCTGTTTTAATGGAAGTGCTTTCCAGCTGAGAAGACGTCCTTATGCTTGGACAGACTGGGTTTTTTTGAGTTTGTCTTTTCATAGTTATGCAAAGTTTTAGTTAAAACTGATTTTGGTAGGAAAAGATAGGAAAAGCATAACATGTTTGCAGGGAGAAGAAACCCTTGTCTCTTGAAAACTCAAATACGACTTGTTAGCTTCAGAGCAATAAATTATTATAAGCAACTTGGGGAACATAACCTGTATTTAAGATTGTCTAATCCTTTCCATTGTGTGATCTCGTTTACTGTTGCATTTTACTTTCAGTATAAACAGTTCTGATTTATGTTTTCTGAACTAACTGCTAAAAGTTGAATGAATCTTCATTCAGTGGTTATAATAAGCTAAAGATATTGTTAAAGTCTTTCTGGATATTAATCTAGTTCAATATATTGCATTACTCAGTATGTGTAGTAGGAGAGGAGAGGGGTCTTTTGGCTTTGTTTCTATTTCAATGACCATTTTATGGAAAAACTCTAATTCTTCCAGTCTTTAGGAAGGAAATAAAACATTGTCTATGGATGGTAATTTCCGTTATCAGGGCTCTAGTTTTGCGCTAATATGCTTCTAAATGTGTGTTGTAAACAAAAATACAATGCAAGTTAAATCAAGAATATCCTTAAAACTGATTTGGCATTTTGCATTTATCTTTTTATGTATGAAAGCAGCAAATACTGGACAGTTCATTGTCTGTTAACACCTAGGGTTGAAGGAGGAGGGAGCAGCATTTTGTTCAAAGCCATATGTTATGGATAATCAGAGGTTTTCACAGAATACCCTCAGACAATGGAGTCCTGACTCAGTGTGAAGGAAGGAGTTGTTTTCAATTACCACCTGTCAGTTATAGCTATGAAATTAGTTCATGTACAGTTCTCACTGTGTAGCAAATTTCTGATGAATATCTGTCGTGCTGGATTGCTTCTGCTAGGAGATGTATGTACAGACAAAAAGAACACAATTATTACTGCATCCTGGGAGAAAATTGTTGCACAACTCTGCTACTTGTGTACTGCGGCTGTTTTGGTGGTTAGATATTAATGAAGTTACAAAGCTGTGCTACAATTGAGAACCCAGCTGGATTTTTGCTTAAGTGTTTGTAATACTTCTGATATATTGTTTCTCTCAATTAACACAGCAGATGAAGGAAGCCTGTATTTTTCCAAATCTCTTGGTTTAAGGGCAAAATTGCTACATGCTCATTCTCGCTGGGTTGGATTTTTTTGTATAGTGGAAACTAAAAGCACTTGATTAAGCAGGTGTATCATGGTGAATATAGTAAATATTTGGTGAAGCATCTGTTATGCTTACCTAAAGGTAGTCAAGTATATTATTTTTTTTGCCCTAGAAAGAAAAACTTAATGAGAGCTACTGTATTTACATATGATATGTATTTCATTTTTAACTTTACCTGCTGTATTTAGTGCTAGTAAAACTAGGTATATAGTGACCACTTCAGATAAAAGCCTATTATCTCTTAAGCGTTTTGGATCTTACGTTATATTTTATTGGGCCTTTTTATTTTTTTTCTTAAAATGGGGATGCCTTTTCTGGTGCAATATATATTTAAAATCCAATGAAAATTAGAGGTGTCAAAATAATGTGTTTTTATACTGCTTACAACTGCAGAATGTATTTATGATAACTTTTTTTTTTGTTGCAGTTGTACTCGCTAAATGATTATAAGCCACCCATTTCTAAAGCTAAAATGACACAGATCACCAAGGCAGCAATCAAGGCTATAAAGGTAAGGAACTGGCTAACTTCTTTTAATTTCCTTTCTTCTTCTCATCTCTGTCAAAATAACTGAATAGCTTGAAGAACTTGCTGCAGAACTTTCTACCTCCCTTGTTCTGTGTACAATTTCCAAGTTATGATCAAATGTGATAGCAATGGGATTTTCAGGAGTGCAACAGAAGGATTAATTTGTTGTGTGACTTGCATTTGCCGGTTGTCATATGTAAGAAAAATTATACCAACTTGTCTCTTCAATCAGATCTGAAATACAGGGTCTTTTTCCTCAGTTTAGAAAGGAAACACTGGCATTGCCTGAGAACAAATGAATAAACTTAAAACTGCAATTCCCATGCTGCTCCCACCACCCCCAAATATAAGATACTTGTACCATTGTTTTATTTCATTTTTATAAATCCTTAGCATACGTTTTCATGGGTGTTCATAGATTTTATTTTTTATGTTGCTTGGATACAAATTGTTCTTAAGTTTTAGCATTGGTACACTAATTACTTTTCTTGCCACAAAATAAAACTAATTGCCAAACAGCAATGGAGCAGTAGAAAACACTATTGAAAAACAGTGAAGGAAAGAAATATGTTTTTAAGCATTAAAACAAATGGAAGATCAGTGAAAGCTGGAGAGGTGAAAAAGAGAGGATGGGATAAAAGTAGAAAAGCCGTGTGTTTATGCTCTTCCTATCTACATTCCTCTTCTGAGAGTGCAGATACTTTTTCAGATAATGAAATCCATATTGATGTTTTGTGTAATTTGTAGAAAGAGCAATTTGGTGACAGAAGAGTGAAATTCACTGGCTTTCTTAGATAAGAGAGGTCTATGTAATTTAGAGTCTGTGTGTTGCAATACAATGAAAATGCTAAATGTGTTGAACTTAAACACATAGTAAATAATAATAAATGGTTCTAGAAATTAAACCATTAAATTATACCGAAATATTGTATCATGTCTTTAACTTGGAAATCCTGCTTTCACTTCTGTTATTTCAGTAACAATGCTTAATTGTGTAGACCAATTACTGAGATGATGTAGAACCACTGTGATGTGAGATTAAAAAAAAAACAAACCATCAACAGGTGTTGTCGCATCTTAAAATTTTCTCTATTGAAATGCTGTTTTATTTTCCAGTTCTACAAGCATGTTGTACAGAGCGTTGAGAAATTCATTCAAAAGGTAAGTCAGTCACAGGTATTTTGTATTAGCACAGAGAGAATGTCCTCATTTTGTATTACAGAGTATTGAAGGCCATCAAGCTTTAGGTGCACACATGGATTAATATCTTTATCATGTTAGTTTGTTTCAGGTTTTAGTCACATTCAGTTTCTGCTGGTAATCAGTAACTGATGTTAACCCATGATTCTGAAAGACAAATACTTTGTCCTCATTTTGAAGTTATAATATACTTTGATCTGAATGACTGTGGATACTGTTTTAGGACTCCTTCTCTATATGTATTCATTTAATTTTAAAAGAAGCTGGCCGTGTAGCCCTTGTGAACATCTAACAGCAAAAGAGCTGACAGTGGTTGAGTGAGTGACAGTTGCTTTTGCTTTTCTGCCAGGTTTTATCATAGCTTTTAAAACTGAAGGGAGGATGACCATTCAGCTTCATCTTTTGTGTAGCATGAGATGTAGCATTTCAGTCAGTGGTTCCTACTAGTATTCTAAACCAAAAATATTTAAATAGCTAGACTGGAATTGCTTTTTGGGAAGATGCAGTATTAATTTAAAGATAGGAATAACAAAGAATTTGATTGCATTTTGTTTTCTTGCAACAGTTAATTATTCTTGGGTAAAACTGCATTTTACCTCCAGTTGGAAATGCATGGATTCCAATTTGTGAGTCTTTCCTCCTTGTCTGTGTTGTACATGATTGTTCAGTTGACATTTTGGTACTGATTTCTTCTTTTGTAAATAGGAGTAAATTATGATCAAATTGCCTTTTTTATTTTGATGAACAAGCTAGAGAAGTTACTCTGTTGATGTTGCAGTGCTGGATGCAGTTTTTCGTCTGTTGTCCATTTTACAAAGCAGGCTAGAATGTTCTTTGTCAGTAACCTGTCTTCCTGTCTTTTATTCCTTGG
>VZTO01027382.1:0-97757 GCA_013400615.1 Syrrhaptes paradoxus
TTTGTCTTCCAGAGCAACTGCTAGGCCTACTGAAGCTCTACTTCTTGGGAAGTGGCCAGACTTCGCCTACTGAGGGGAAGTAGAGAATAAATCTTCTGTTTTCCTTTGCTTCCATGAACAGCCTTTGTTTTTGCTCCATCAAACTGTGCATCTTGACCGTTATTTTCTCCCCCACCCCACCCTGCAGAGAAGGGGGAGCAATAGAGCAGCTTGGTGGGCACCTGACATCCAGCCAAGGTTAACCCACTGGAGATGCCAAATCCAGTGGTGGTCACCCAGCTCAGCTAGGAAGCCAAGCTGCACAGCCACTGGGAACCAAACCTGCCCAGGCACATCCCTGCTCAGATGGGTAGCTGCCTCTCCAACGGCTCCCAGCACCCGTGGCTCAGCCCGGGGGAACACAGAGGCCCCTTGAGCACTGGCACGGTCAGCTGGGGCCACTGGTCCTGTGGTGTCCTTGGCCACACTACAGGGACATGCTGCCCTCCAAAAGCCCTGCAAGCAGCATCCCCTGAAGCTTTGGTGTTTGCCAGTGCTGCCCAGGGTGGACCAGGGTGTTGGGGTATAGAACCACGCTGCTGCAGAGCTCCATGTCCCTCTTGCCCTAACAAGGTCTGTCCTAGCAGCTATATCTCGCTCACAAGGTGTCTCGCCCCTCCTGGCCTTGGTATTCTTACACGCTAAATTAGATCTCTAACCCTGTGCTTCTGGCCCTGGCACACTCACTGGTGCCCCAAATACATGCCCAAGGAGAACCCCCGTATTCCCTGGGCTCTCCTGGTCCCAGATTGCCAACACCCTGCACCCTCGGGCCCTCACCCTGCCACCCCTCCTCACCCCCCTACCCTTCTCTTGTTCCCTGTCTGCTCCAACAGATCATTGAGGCTGGTATTACTATAATCCTTGGCTTAATTTAAATCCTTCTGCCATCTCATGTTTTTCTGGAGGGAAGGAGGGGATCAATGCACTCCAGTGGCACTCGCTCAGCCCTGGGCTGGTGCTGGGTTCAGATGGCCAAAAGGCCCTGGGCATCCATGCAAGGGGTCCCTGCTCTTGTCTGCCAGGGAAGGTTCCTGCGGCTTCTGGCAGCCCCCAGAGAGGTGTCCCCAGGTTTTGGACCTTTCTCTGAGTGGGCACCAGGCACTGGCGGGAAGAAGAGCTGATGGTGTCCGTGGGAAGCAGGTGGCTCCTCTTCCTCAAAACCCCCCTGCAGCCACCCCGGGGGTCTGGTCTCTCCCATCCTCTCCTCTCTCCCCTCACTCTCAGGCCCAGGCTAGGGTGACCTCGCTGCTATTTTTCCTTTCAACCATCTGAAACACTTGTATTTACTACTCTTCTCCAGAACCGTCCTTCTTTAAGACATCCTCCCTCCTGGTCCCACAGGTGATGGCGATGGCGGAGGGAGTCTGGGCAGCTGCCAGCCATTTGCCTCCCTCAGCGCTAAATGGGGAATCAGGGAGAAGCCGTTTGGCATGTTTGTTAATTGATTCCTGTACATCCCCTTGTGCAGCAGCTGAGCTCCTGCAGGCAGGGTGAGGGACAGGCCTCTGGGCAGGCTGGAGTGGGTGCAGGGGGACGATGGGGCTGGCCATGGCCACCGCGGCCGGCCTGCAGTGGCACGGTGCAGGGGACGGTGTTCTGCAGGCAGGTCGGGGACACAGTGAGGGTGCCACGGCCTCACACAGCTCCAGCGAGGCCCCACCACTGCACTGGGGCACCCCTCAGCACTGCTCCCCCGGCCCGGGGTGAGGGTCCCACAGCGCCTGTCCTCCCGGCAGCGGGACAGCAGGGTGGCAAGCGGGGCGAATTGAGTGACAAAGGGACAGGCTGGGACTGTGAAGGGACGGGAGTGAGGGCAGTGACAGCTGAGGGCAGTGTGAGGGGCCCGCCGGCACCCAGTGGCGCTACCCGCGGGCGCCGGCAGGGGGCAGTAAGGCGACGCCAGAGACAACCCCGGCAGCGCCGGCCAGACCCCACCCTGGCCCCGCCCCGCTGCCTCCTGCGGCCGCCGTCAGCGGGACGCGTGCGCCGCGCAGGCGCGGGGCGAGCGGAGCCGGCACCTGCGCCCGGCAGCTCAGGTGGGCGGCGGCGGCGCGGAGGGAGGTAAGGGCGGGCGGGCTCGGCGCCGTTCCCCGGACACCCCTTAGGGCTGGTGGGCGGCCCCCTTCCCCCAGCCCTTTCCGACGGGCCCTGGCACCCGCTCCAGGGCTGTGGGTGGCCCCGCGCCCCCCTCACCGGGTGCAGCGCCTCTGCTCGGCCGCTCCGGCCTCCCCCCGCTGTGGGCCGGGACCGGGCAGCCAGGCGAGGGGCCGCCGGAGGGTCTTGCCTCCTGCCGAGCTGGGAGACAGGGCCTGGGGAGCGGGGCGAGGCGGGACCCAGGCTGCAGCTCCCCCGGATCCACCCCGCTGCTTTCATCTGCAAACAGGTGCTGGTGTCCTGCTGCAGGTCGAGGTTACCCTGGGAAGTAGCCTGCAAAGAGCTAACCAGTGAGCGCAGGTGGCAAACGGCGTTGTTGACATCGGTGTCCTGACTGTGTCATGTCTGTCAGCAGTCTGCTGATCTGCCAGGCTCTGCAGTAGCCAGCATAACCCATTAGTAATTTTTAAAGCTTGCTAACATACTGTTACTAAATGGAAACTCTTGTCAGGGCTAATGCCATGTGTCAGGAAGGGCTTTGGTGACAGGAGGCAGGGACCATCTTAACCCCCCCTCAGACATGGTTTGGAAAAGGAAGAACAAGAGTTTTGAGCAGCTCACCTGCTCAGGGAAGATTTTCCTAAAGCAGTCAGCCCCAGGAGCTACACTGCAATTCCTGTTTGTCTCTTGTGACATTTCCATTTTGTTCTTTGCTTTAGAACCACTTGGGTTGCACAGATGCTTCTCAGATGTCCCATGGTCCATCAGGTTAGTTCAGCTGTGCTTGAATTGGGGTGTTTCTGTGCAGGGGAAGTGAAATCGGTGAGCATTTTGTTTTTGCACTGTCTACCAGAAACTAACTTGAAGTAGAAGCAGAAGTTTCTGATTTTGACTTTGTGGTAAGCACTGGTTGAAAGAGCTGCAAAAAGAGCAGAAACAAAGTTGAACAATTAATGCAGAAAGTGGGTTTTGCCCTGGAAGGAATAGGAATGCTGATCTGACCAGTGTTGAATGCTCGTGGTTTGGGTGGTTGGAGGCTGGTCTAGTGGTGTGTCCGTACTCTTCCCAGGAATATTGGTAGCAGGTGTAAGCAAGCCAGAGATCCCATCTCTTTTCATATCAGTCTCTTGCTAGCTGGCTCACTCTTCTGGTTAGCAGATTCAGGTACGTGTTCAGTCCTCAGATCAGATTCCAAAGTGTGTGGGTAGGCAGGCCAAGCAGATCAACATCCCCTGGATTGGGGGGAGACATGAGTTACACAGCCTGTGTACTCATACCAAAGCTCCTTCCATTTATTTTTTTCTTTTGGGTTTAGCATCTACAATGTATTGGCTCTGCCCGGGCCAGAAATGGGCTGTCTTCTATTTTACTTAGGGCAAGGGAAACTCAGTCCTCAGCATCTTGTTCTTGCCTGTTTTACTCCAGCTTTCAGTGCTGCACTTTCAGCTTTCTAGAGCTCTGCTGTTGGTCTTCCAGCCTGGGTCAGCATTACAAATTGAAAGCCAGTGCACTGGCAGCTCTGGCACCCTCACTGACAGATACTTGGTTTATATTGACTGTTGTGCTGGAGGAGGGTGTTCCCTGGACAGTCCTGAGACAGAAGCATTGTATTTCTAGAGCAGGTACAGTAAGCAGTGAAACAAACATCTTACTCTGTGCCGGGCGTTTACCTTTGCTTGCAGAACGTCCCCGGCAGGGGGAGGACTGGCTGGCTCTTGTCCTTTCCTTTGCGACTGCTGACTAAGGCACCTGTGGTGGTGTCAGGGTTGCTGCGATGTGAACTTGCACCTGTGCCCCAGCAAACTGGCCTGTGAAAAGTATTGCCAGAGAAGAGCAGCAGAGAATCTGGGTCTCTGTGCCTGGGAAACCCCTTCTGAGCTGTAGAGGTCATGTGCAGAAAAAAAGCACAGCTCCACTTGTAAGGTGAGTCAGCATTCTTGTGTGATTAAGAACTGGTTTGCTAGATGACATGTATTGATGATAGGTCTGTATATCTTTTGCATCCTTTCAGGAGAGCAAGTCAAATAGGATAAATTATTTAGCTAGTGATTGTACAGTGGAAAGGAAAGCCTGGTGACAATGATCCCTGGTGATTGTGCTGTTTCTGTGACAGCCTGAGGACACAGGCCGGAAGAGATGTTTAACTGCTGATGGTATGTTTGGAAAAACTGGACAAGCTTTCTGATACAGAGTTTTCACCAAAAGTGGTATAATTGATATAAACTCAACAGTTGTTCTCACCTTGCACTTACAGTGGTGGCCTGCTGCTTCCACTTTGGACCTGATGGAGGACTTGTGTGCCTGAAAGCTTGTCCAATTCCCAGCTCTAATCTTTCTAACAAGAGAGATTACCTCCTATATGCAGAACTTGTTCAGAAGTGGGGATGGAAATGTCATATTCTGTTCTTCCATGTGCAACTTTCTGCAGAATCCATGAGTCAAATACCTATTTTTTACTATTTCTGAACCCTGCAGATTGCCTTGGTGCTGCGCCCATCCATCCTGCTGCAATGAGTGGAAAGTCCTTGCTCTTGAAGGTCATTCTCCTTGGGGATGGTGGAGTTGGGAAAAGTTCCCTCATGAACCGGTACGTCACCAACAAGTTTGACTCACAGGCTTTCCACACGATTGGTGTGGAGTTCTTAAACCGGGACCTGGAGGTGGATGGACGTTTTGTGACCCTCCAGATTTGGGACACTGCAGGACAGGAAAGATTCAAGAGTCTGCGAACCCCCTTTTACAGGGGAGCAGACTGCTGCCTGCTGACCTTCAGTGTGGATGACCGGCAGAGCTTTGAGAACCTCAGTAACTGGCAGAAGGAGTTTGTCTACTATGCTGATGTGAAGGACCCTGAACACTTCCCATTTGTAGTGCTGGGCAACAAGATAGACAAACTTGAGAGACAAGTGAGTACAGAGGAAGCCCACGCCTGGTGCATGGAAAATGGTAACTACCCATACCTGGAGACTAGCGCCAAGGATGACACCAATGTGGCAGTGGCCTTTGAGGAGGCTGTGCGACAGGTGCTGGCGGTGGAGGAGCAGCTAGAACACTGCATGCTGGGCCACACCATTGACCTACACTCCAGCTCCAAATCAGGGTCTTCCTGTTGTTAAGAGTGGCTGCTGCTCGGGAATGTTGCTGGAGCCAGTGACTGGAGCAGAATAAGCGCAGGCAGCTCTGGGGCACTCTGAGGAGAGTGGCCACGAGGACAATAGGTGGTTTGCTCACTGGGGAGTTGCAGCCTCACCATCTGAATTCTGGCTGGAGTTTTCAGGCATAGAGCATGTATCTGCAGGAGGGAGCTGTTAGAAGAGCACAAGAGCATTGTCCTGCTTCCATCTCTGCCTGTTTTAGCAGGTTTAAAGGACTGGGTTCAAGGCCCTTAAAGTCACTAAAGACAGTAGTGATCTGATCTGTACCAAGAACTGCCAGTAGAACAAAGCTGACAGCTCTCTAGACACTCTTTGAAGTATTTGAGTCCTGAACTCAAAAAAAAAAAATACTAGACCCACTAAACTCATGACCTTACTGCCAAAGGAAAGTCTGCTCAGCATACTGAATGAAACCTGTTGTAGAGACTCTAGCCCATGTGACTGTGAGAATGCCAAATACTAGAGTGGCTGAGGTGTGTGTTGTCTGTTGTTTGGGATAAGGGTGTTGTGTCCTGAGGCTCAATTGTGCTGAGAATTGTTAGAGCTCTGATCTGAAGCAACATACGAAGGAGAGATGGACCTGTGTTTGAATGTGTCAGCATTGCTTCTTCGTAGCTGCCTATTTCTGGTCTGGTTTTCCTCACCTCTAACTTCGTCTTGTGTGAGTGTTATTTTGTGGAGAGACTCTCTTTTTCTTGTTTAGTATGTGTTTCCTTGTCTCTTCTGGAGGCTCATCACTGGATCTTGCTTCTTGTACCTTGAAGCCCGATGGTAGGCAGGTGGGATGTCTCCTAGGTGTGCAGGTGGTTGGGGTAGTCACATGTAGTCAGCTGCTAAATCCACCCACTTGGTGTGTGGGGCTGGTGACCACTGTGCTTCGTTAGCTGGTGGGTCAGTGTCTTCGGTTGCTTTAGCCCAAATATTCTCATCTGGATGCTGCAACATAGAACCATTCATTTCATTACCTGCTGTGTCAGGTGCAGTGGTGCTGAGCACAGTTAACTCATGCCATTGTCCCGGCCCTTGCTCCCTAGTGGGGAACCCAGCACATTTTATCTGTAATTCATGTGACAGGTTTGCTGGTAGAGGGTGTCCACTTAGCTGGCCTTTGTTTATGGCTGCTGTGTTCAGTCCACTGGGGAGGGAGCTGCAGTGGTTCCACCTCTGTTCAAGGTGGCGGAAAAATGGTTTGGCAGGGCAGGGAACCTTCTAGAAAAGGATGCCACGCTTTGCTGATCTCGGCTCCTGCCTCCTGCTAAGTGTTAGACCCAAGCTATCTGTGTAGCAAAGAGGTGGATGCTTGCTGACTGCTGACGTTATAACCTCATGTCCTGCAACTTCCCACGCAAGCATTTGTCCAGAACTATGACTTTGCCCATAAGCATATAGGAGCCTGCCACGGGGAGAGCTTCCCCAAATATGTATCCACTAGCTGCTGAATGTTGTTCTTGTTGTGATGGGCTGCTGGTTGGTAAATTGTGTAGCTCAAATCGAGCAGCCTCGCTTTATGCTGTGCTTTAGAGCAGGGCACTCTGTGCCCTTGTGCTGGCTGGTGGCAGCTAATCCCCGTCACTGAGCAGTCTCTGAGCATCCAGGGAGACTCTTCTGGGAGACCTCAGGGTGATCCTGCCCTTCTCTGCAGGGCAGCCACTTGTGGAAGGGACCGAAGCTTTAATGCTGTAGAGGGATCTGATTTTTAAGCATGGCTGAACACTCATGTTCACAGGGATAGATAGGGAGTTCTTGCAGCCTCTGGAAAACCAGATCCCTTGAGGTAAAAGAGAAGGCTCTGCCTCTGTAGATGCAACAGATTTTTACAGGATATTACTGTTTATTTACCAATGTCTGACTTCCCCAGGCCTCTAGATTTTTCTTCAGTTTAACACTGCTTGATATTTCCTTCAAGATCCCAGACTCTGTGACCTGTGGTTCTGATTTATATCTCTGAACAGACATGTTCCCCCAGCGCTGGTTTGCACAAGGGCTCCGAGGTCGGAACAGGCTCAGGCCCTTTTGCGCTGCCCATCCCTGCCAGAGGGACCGCTGAGGGAGGTCCCTGAAGGTGAAACTGCTGCTTCCCCAGCGTGGATCTCATGGGATCTATGTGAGGACTGGCACCTCCTGTGGGAAAGGGCAGAGACTGAACAAGCTGCAGTGTAGGAGGCAGAGGTGCAGCATGCTGTTTGTAGTAGCCTGGGTGCATGTTAACGCCGATAGCTGAAGCTCAAGAGCCTCGTGGTGCACGGGCTATGCAGACAGTATGTATTGCCAGAGGGCACAGCATCTTTTCTTCCTAAGTGACATTGGATCGTTGACTTTTTTAAAAAAACTATTTTATTAGACATATGTGTTTTAAAAATCCATTTTTAAAAGTATATATATATATTTAAATTATTTAATTTATTTTAAGTGATACGCACAGTTTCCAAAGGAGCCAGGATTCTGAACTCTGTTGCAAAGTTCAGCGCCAACAGCCATCCCCTCCCTGTGTCCACTCATGCTGTCGCGGTTGTTGCTATTGACAGAACTGGAATTGTAAAACCAAGATTCTACTTTTATTTTAGCAAATAAAACATGGATGTATTCGAGGGAATTCAGGAAGTGGCTGCCTCCTTGGTTTGTCAAAGTTCAGTTTCTCCTGAGGGATGTGGAACTGGGTTGGTTATAGCATCTGGCAGAGAGAAGTCACTAAGGGGTTGGTTATCATTGAATGTACCTGCTAGACCAGTAGTTAAATGTAACTTATTTACCAGCTGAATCCAGTGACTGGTTTTGACTTTTCAAGAGTGTATCAGAAGACGCTTTCATAACAGAAATATTCCACATTGCTTCCCTTTGTCACTACTTTTTAATTTGCAGCCTGGGCTCTCAGCAGCAAGCCACGTACTTTCCTTTGATTTCTCCCTGTGATCTTGGAACTGGTTCCTTGGGCTCCAGGGAGTTGTAACCAGGTATGATTTCCATAGGATGCTGAGACAGAAATCAGCATATGGGGACTGTTTTCTTCCACTCTCCTGCCAGGATGGTCGTTCATTTTGGGAGGCTTTCTCTGTGTTTGCAGAGTCTGTGCCTGCTGTTTCTGTTGGCAGAACCTTCTAGTTTATTTTTCTCTCATGTCTGCTTGCCTGTCTGTGCTTCTAGAGGCAGCATAGGTTTTCAAGTCCTTAGAAATCCTGCTTTTTAAATGTGGGCTGGAGTATCTGGGGGCCTCCAGCATCTTATTTCGGTTGTTTCAAAACAGCTGAAAACAGACGGCCAACATGACCTCATGGGAGATGTTCCCAGCCTTGGAGGGGTTCCCCCAGTCTCAGGGGTTGGGTGAGGCTGTCTCATGTCAGCAAGGGTCTTTCTAAAACCATCAGAACTGCTGATTCCCCTGATGTGAGACATTTATAAGAAATGTGGGACAGAGGCAGGAGTGGTAGTGAGGCTGTTCCCTCATTCCCCACTTTGCCACTGCAAGCAGTAGTGGAGGGCTCAGTGGGTTTTTTCCATGGGCTGGGGAGAGGATGCATCCCTGGAGGGCAAAGGAGTGTCTCCAAAGGAAAGCAGTGAGCTGCACTGGGTGAAACAGATGCTGTAGCATATCCCTGTGTGCTTGCAAAGGAGGAGGAGTGTTGCGGGGGGTTCTCTTGGTCCCATCCATCCGTCTCTCCCACAGCCCTCTTGAGGATTTTGCTGCTCTGGGCCAAATAGTGCATCTGTAAGGCTGCACTGCTGCTTGGTGGGCTGAGGAAACTGGAATCTCATGTAGAACCGCCAGCTGAGGAGACCCAAATGGCTGCAGACGCCCTGGGCTTGCTCTCTGGGTGGCTGAGGCTGCTCACACGCTGTGTTTCCCCAGTGCAGCTCCTCCCTGACTCTGGAGGCTGGCTCCTCTCAGCAGTGCAGCTGTCAGGAGGTTTACAGGAACACAGTCTTTGGGGACTGCATGTTCTTGCATGTGTTTGAAGGATGAGCAAAAAGATTTAGAGAGTCTAAAAATGCCCTTTCAGGACCCTCTGAACCTGACTGCAGGCTCCAGTTCTTAACAGGAAGTTTGTGGCAGCTCTGGCGCTGGCAGCCCTGGCACACCCTGCTCTGGAGAAAGGAGCACTCCCTGCTCTGCGAGGAGGGATGCAGTGGGAGATGATGGCAGCTCCAACAGCGGTTGCCTGAAGGCCTCGGGTCAGAGTCCCTTCACTCAGAGACTGGGGCCTGGGACAACCTGAGAAGTCAATGAAATGGTGAGGCAGTTGCTCAGGCAAAAGCAGTTGGGGAAGGACAGAGATGCCCCTTGACCCCAGTGCTTGCATGGCTGGTGGAGCAGCTTTTTCCTGTTGTCTTCAAGGGCTCTTTTAGAGGCTGGTGCATGTGGCCACATGTAGATACAGGACTGCTGTCTTCGTGAGCAGCCAAGTACAGCATCTGCCTGTGCTGTGGTCAGTCTTAGTCCTTTCCTTGAGGACTTCCCACTTGCTATTCCCTCCTTGTCCCTTGGCATCTCTCTACCAGAGCCAAACTGCAGAAATGGAGACCAGCTGGGTGCCCAAGAGTCGGCAGGTGAGACCTTCCTCTAGGGCAGACGGATGACAGTACCATGCTGCGGCCCTGGCAGGCAGGGCTGCTCGCCAGCTACTGCCCCTGCCAGGGCATTGCTTGTCGCTCGCAGCCTTTTCCCTGCCCTAAGTGAAGCCAGGACAGGACAGGGGGAGCTGCTGGTGAGGAGCACCATGAATGTGCCCTGCCATGGCTGGTGTGGCCCCTGTCCACGCTGCTGCATCTTAGTGCAGGTGGAGGGATGGAGGGCTGAGCCAGGGCAGTGGGCAGCCTTTGGGTTTGCCTCTGTCACTGCCTCCTTCCCCTGAGCCTTCCTGCTCGTCCTACATAGCATCCATACAAGGCATCCTCCCACCTCTTGCTAAGACAGCCAGGCAGTGGACTCTGACTGCCTGTGCGGCTTCAGGGGAATTTGCTGTGTAGCTAGGGGCTTGCACACAGGCTTTGAAGGGCAGCATCTGGATGTTTAGGGTAGCTTCTTACTATTCCCTTGCCAGACTGTGCAGGGATGAGCCCAATGTACATGAAGGCTCTGGGGGAGAAGCTAGTTATGTTTTCTGATGCGTGGCTGGTGGGCTGGCTTTGCTTTGGAGGCTCACAGGACACCTGCCTTTGCGGGAAGGGCTTCCCCGAGGCACCCCGGGCAGCGCACCGGCAGGCGGGGGCCGGGGCGGGGGGCAGCTGGGGCACGGCCCCTCCTTGCAGCGCCAGCCCGGGCAGCTGCCGGTGCGGCCAGCGGCCACCGGGAGGAGACGGAGGACAGGGGATGCGAGAGCCGGGCTCCCCGCAGCCGAAGGAGGGAGCGGGAGGAGCATTTCCCGGCCCTCTGCTTTCCCTGCGCGGGGACGTTTCTGTCTTCACTGGCCCCAGGGATTGCTTGCCCAGTGTCCCTTGCTAGCAGCAGCACAGGGCTGTCTCCTGGAGTGGCAGGGCGTGGGAGGAAGGGGTGGGGGTCTCCTTGCCTGCTCACCAGCGAGGTGGGACGTCAGCAGCCCATGGGACCTGCCCCAGGGTCCCTCTCTCTGGTCCGGTCTTTGCGGGAGCAGCCTGCAGCCACGTTTCAGCTGCTGGATGGGGGAAAGTATTTGATTGCACCAGCTCCCCTCCTTGGAGCTCTCATGATGGGCCCGTTTACAGGCATGTGGTTTGGCAGCAGGCAGGGTTTGTTCCCTGTCCTTTCTGTCAGTTCCTAGAGGGCGCTGGGTGCCCAGGGAAGGAACTGTAAGGGGCAGGTCCTGTGTCCCCAGGTGGAGTGGCAGTAGGACGCAGCCAAGGTCACACCCAACAAGAGGCTACATGTGTCCTTCGGTCCTCGGACTTGCCCTGCATCCTGGCCATACTGGCTGCTCTCACACACTACCTCTTGCTGCTGTCCCCAACCTTTACCCTGGTCAAGGGGCACCAGTCTCTGCCAGGGGAAAGAGATGTTGTTTTGTTCCCTGGCTCGCTCCTGCCCAGCGGCTGATTGTGCACACACAGGGTCCTTTCAGCATGGGGAGAGGAGGGTGATGGCATCTGGGAATGCAGGGAACAAAGGGCCCCATTGATGCTTGCTGCAGCCCCACATGTTTCTATGAGCTGGGGCAAAGCCAGCATGCAGGGACAGCTGTGCACTGAGCTCGGGCAGCAGCAATGCATGAGCTAAAACCTCTCCTGGCCAGACTGCATGGGAAGCCTTGCTGTCTGCCTGGGGCGGGCTGGAGCGAGGGGAGAGAGGGGAAAGTGGGATTTGGGCTAGACTCCCATTTAGGGGGAGCAGTGAGGGTCCTGGCCATGGGTAGCTAACAGGCTGCTGGCTCTGAGCTTTCCCTGCTGCTCACGGGAACCTAGCCATGCCTGAAATCTGCCTCTCGGGCAGATATGCTACACAGGGCTCTCTGTGAGAATCCTGCATGGCTCTGGACATCATTGTATCATGCACATTGCCTGATGCGAGCCAGTGAGCTTTGCTTGAGCCGTGCTGAGGTTGTGCTGTAGGTGCTACATTAGGAGACATGGCAGAGGCTGTCACCACATAGGCTGATTGTTAAAGGGCAGCAGCGCATCACCAGACACGAACAAGTGGCTCCTACAAGACCCCAGCTTTCCTCTGGGTGACCTGAGGAGAAACAGAGGTTTTAGGGGCTCCCCAGCTGGGAGCAAATATTTTGAAACCACAGTTGTAAACCTCATGGCTGGGATTGGGAAGGATGGGTGGGCAGAGTCCTGCAGGGGTTGCTTGCCCACACGTGGGGCTGGTAAGTGCTGATCCTCTGGGACCTTCTCCTCTGCAGCCTCCCCTTCCCTGCTTTTTTTTGGCTAGGGCAGGGGTGGGGTAGGAAAGTCAGCACAAAAAATGGATGGACAGACATATATCTTGTTCAGAATGTTCTTAATTTTAATTTATTTTCTTTAATTTTTATAAAATACATCTTGTAAGATAAGTCTCTAAAAACTTGCTCTTTTTTATTGCTTGTTAACAAGTGGAAGTTCTAGATCAGAAATGAAGGAAACACTTTCAGTTGATTAACACTCTTTCTGCATGTGTGTGTGTGTGCACATCTGTGCGCATGTGTGTGTGTTTGGGGTCTGGGGATAAGGGTGGGAAGGAGGATCTGGTTATTTTTTGTTAAATGGGTATCAAAAAAAATCCAGCAAATCCCCAAGAGAGATAGCATCGATGTGAATTTCCAGATCTTGACTGGTTTCTCCCCACCCTGCTGTCCCTCCTGGCATCTTCCCCCTCCCCAGCCTATGTGCGTTGGTAGCCTGGCCAACCTATTTCAGCATTCCCAGCAGCAAGGATCCTTTGAATGCTCTGGTCAGCAGATCTGCTCCTTTATCCTTGCCCCTGCTGAAAACGGCACTTAAAAAAATACAATAATACAGACAAAAAAAAATCCATACAAGATGGAGCTACAGTCTGCCACTGAAAGTAGTTTCTCCAATAAATAAATACAAAGCTTAGCATTAAGGAGAGGCAGGAAAGAGCAAAACAAAATACCAGTTGGCAGGGAGGACTGGAAACACCTTTGACAGGTCTCTCTGGACCCATGCTACCCAGCCAGAGGGCTTTCTTCCAGCTGCTACGGAGAGCAATCATGGGGGAGAGGTTGTCTCCACCAAACCCCTCGCCCCGCTGCCCCCATCCATGGGAAAAGACTGGCACCAGAAAGGATCTGGTTTGGAGAAATGGGCTGTGTGACTGAGTGACCCCCAAACTGCCACCTTTCCTTCTCTCCTCAACTCCTGCATGGGTTGTGGCTGGAAGTGAGATGCTGCCAGTCCCTCCCACCCTGGCAGGTACAAGACAGTTGTCCTGACTTGCAGGAAACATGGGAAAAAAAGTGACAGGAAGAAGGGAACAGAACAAGGAAAAGTTATGTTTGACACAGGTGAGAAACAAATCAAGCAAAAGTTAGAGAAGCAGACGTCACCCCAGAGAAGAGCACCATTGTGAAGGGACAAGAGCGTGCGGTGAGCGCAGCGCTTGCAGGGCAGGGCGGGCGAAGGCGTGCAGTCCAGAGGGTCATCCCCTGCCTACGGAGGGATGGCTCTGCCTCTACACTCCCAGGGCATGGTGCAGAGATGTCCCCTCTTGATCAAACCTATCTGCTGCCTCTCTGCTGCCTGGAGTGTAAAGCCAAGAGTCCCCCTTGTCTACAGAGACACCAAACTCCTTTAGGCTGTGATAGGGGCAGCTGGGTTAGGGCTTTATCAGCATTGGGGTCAGCGCTCTCTTCTCCGCAACGGGAAGATCCTTGCCCTAAACTCCCTTTGCCTTGGCTGCAAGAGGCAATTTGGGGTAAATTAATCTTTCTTTGCTAAGGGAAGAAAAAGATCCTTCTCTTATTCTCCATCCACGGGTGGTGACAGCAGACAGCTCCAGGAGAGTCTCTAGCAATGGTACTCAGACTGGGCCAACTTCCTTTTCTCTCTAGGTAGCCTCTTGCTACTAATGAAACAATCTACATGGATTTCCTCCTCCCAGGAGCATGAAGGCCTTTGCTCACCCCTAGGCAACATCAAAACACTGGAGTAAGTCCCTCCTCTTCTCTGGCTAGTTTTGATGGGCTTGGCCCTGGAGCGAACCAGTTACAGATGAGCAGAGAGAGAAAAGTGCATGAAGAGGTGTCCATTGGTGGGAAGCTCTCCTTCCTGGTCACGCTCAGCACGATGGATGTGAGGAAGGAAGAGGAGAGGAGTCAGCAGCGAAGACAGAGTTAACGCAGGAGACCTGGTGTCAGGTGGCTGCAGTGTTAAAGCCTCGAGGTTAGAGAAAAGAAGGGCGTTTGGTCTGGCTGGGCTCCACCGTGTGGGCTAGAACTTGGTGCCTCGGCCCATCAGCTTGAGGACAGCAAAGTTGTAGGTGGCGGCGATCATGAAGGTGAGCTGTGGGTAGGAGGAGAGTGAGCAAGGGGTGAGGAGGGCAAGCAGGGAGGGACTCTTCACCAGCGTACACCCAAGGTGGCATCCCTGAGCCCAGCACCCCAACCCTGTGGCCCTGCTGCACCAGCAGGACACCACAGTGTCTTGTCACTGGTGTAAAGCAAGAGGAGACCCAGGTAAAGGCAGGGGACTGAGTGCACAGGCAGCAGGAGCTCTCCCCAGTGGTCTCCTGAAGCCTCTCCAGATCCCCTCCAGCAGCCACCTCCTCCTCCTTATGGCCTGAATTCTGGCACTTATGTGCAGAAAATGACACGAGCACAGGCTCTGTCACATCCATGCCCACCATCTCCATTGTCCTCTGCCACCACATCTTCTCTGGGCAGAGAACAGCCAGGCAGGAGGAGCATCAACTCACCAGTGAGACCAGCGTGGCAGCCGCCCCCACGAACGCTGCGATAAAGAGGTGGAAAGTCATCTGGAACTGCAAGGGAAGAGAGGGTGAGCTCCCAGGGTCCTGCATGCCGGCCGGGGAGGCCAGTGCTGAGGCCACCCACTGAGGGGAGTGCACGGGGGTGAGGGGAGTTGCTCACCTCGCTGGTTTTGCAGATGGAGAGCAGGTTGGAGCCACAAACCTTGCCAGGGAATGCATTCCAGGGCAGGACTCCTGGTGAGGCATGAGGAGCTGGGTGAGCTGGGCATGGCCACCAGCTGGCCGCCTTGCACAGCCTCCCGCAGCCACATATGTCATGCACACCCCAGTGTTTTGGGGCTCTTCAGCACTTGCCGATGCTTTATCCCAGCCTTATCCAACTGGACCCTCTCCTCCATCCCCTCTCCTCCATCCTGAGCCTTGGCCACTGGGTGGCAAACCCAGCACTCACCATACATCCTGGCGTCCGCACACAGGGTGCCGATGCTGGCTGAGGTCTTGCTGGGGTTGGCAATGGACTGGCATGTGGTCCAAGTGTTAAAGTAGATGTAAACAGGCACCGCGGAGCAGGCGAAGACCAGGAGCCAGATGATGGTCAGGACATAGGTAATGCCCACAAACTGCAAGGGGCAGGACAAGCCGGGGCAGAGCCATGGTTACCTAATGGCCAGGGACACGGACAGGGGAGCAGGAGGGTCCCAGGCAGGAGAGGGCGTGGGGCAGCCAGGGGACGGAGATGCTGCCTCCGTCCAGCTCCGCCCCACCTGCCAAACCCAGGGTATCCCCAAGAAGCCAGCACAGAGCAGCAGCCTGAGCGGGGCCCACAAGCCCTAGGCTATGTGTGCATGGAGGTGACCAGCGTCAGCAGCAGGATGACTGACACGTCCTGCTTGCAAGGGGGAGATAACCAAGGCCGTGGCCAAGCAAGGTTTGGCCTCTGTGGGAGGGCAGCTGCAAAACCCTCCTTGGTGTGCAAATGTGGCCCTCCTGCCCTCCCTCTGCAGTGCCACCCCCTTCCAACCCCCGAGGGAACCGCAGCCATCCCCCTCTGCTCTCCCAGGCCACGGGGTCCCCTTGCCAGCACTTTGTCATGGTCCCCAAGCACAGCAGAGAGGACAGCCCTGGAGGCACCGGGTGCTGGAAAGCCTTGGGCTGGCAGTGCTGCGGGGATGCTCATGGCTCTCCCCAGTGATGTTCAAACATGAAGCGGTTTCATTAAATGTGGCCATTTGGGCTGTTCTGGTCCCCAGGGGCCGTGGCAGGCCTGGGGGAGGGAGGCCAGGCTGCGATTCCCTTTGGGATACCCCGAAACCCGGACGGCTGCAGCCTCCTGCCTTGCGGCCGCGCCAAGCATGGCAAACCCGCTGCGGGCGCGCGAAGGGGTGCCAAACCCCGGTTAAGATCACCTTGTCAGGATGTCCTAGCCACTTTCCCAAACACTGACACACCCGCTGCAACGAGTGAGCTCGCTGGGGGCCTCGCGCTCCCCTCCCTTTCGGGCCCCCGGTTACCGTTGCGCTGAGGCCCTTGCCGCAGATGGTGGTCTTGTAGTCCCCAAAGATTTGCCGGACGGCGCCGGTGGTGTAGAAGCCTTCAGCCAGCAGCAGGGCTCCGTAGAGGAAGAAGAAGGAGGCCGTGCCGTAGATGACATACTGAAAAGCGTGGATGCTGCCAGAGAGAGGAGCGGGCAGGGGTGCTCAGGTGCCAGGGCAGTGCCGGGGAGCTCAGCCCCATCTGCAGCACGGCCAGGGCAGCCTGGCTGCCGTGACTCCCCCTCCCCGTGCTACCCCACGAGCACCGAAACAGGGTGAAGCCGTGGCGAGCAAAGCTGTGGGCCACTGCTGGCTACTCTGCCCCCTCCATACCTACCCGGTGCAGAGGACCAGCACTAACCATGGCACCTACTGAGGGTCAGATAAAAACAGGGGTGAAATGGAAACCAGTGGCCGCTGGACCCTGCCATGCAGCTGTGGCATCTGCACAAAGGCAGCCTGGGGTCTCCATGGTGCCCAGGTGACAGCGTTACTCCGGCCAGCCCAGCCAGACACCTCCTGGCACAGAGCAAGACGGAGACACGAGGGGCCCAGCATGAGAGATGCACCACAGCAGGGTACTTACACATCAATGAGATACTCGTAGTCCTGGTAGTTTTTGGAGAAGTAGGTCTCAATGAGCTGCTCGGTGCCTGTGAGGGCTTCATGCCCACAGCCACAAAACAGCGCTACCCCAAAGAAGCACAAGCCAGTGGCAACCAGCGAAGCAAAGGGTGCCCCAATGAGACATCTGGCACAGCACTCGAGCAAACCTAGGGAGAAGAGAGGTGATGTGGGACGCGACTGCCAGGACAGTGAGCATGCAGTTCAGGAGCAGGCGAGCATGGAAATAAGAAGGTGCCTGATGGGAGGAGAGAAGCAGACTGATGGAAAACACAGAAATTATTCGTGCAGTGCTGGAGAGTGAAACCCATCAGCTTCCCTGAGAGCTCTCTGAGCATCTGGGCAGCATTGCACCCAAGCATGCCCAGGGATGGGGTGACAGCAGCGTGGGGCACTGGGGCCCCAAGGCAGCCCCTGGGTGTGAGGTGGATGGGGAGCCGAGGCGAGCTGACTGTGCTGACCCAGCGAAACAAGACGGAAATACGAGGTAATGTAGCATAATGCCAGTGGGACCCAGCAAACAAGCTGCTAATGGGCCCCCCACTGCTGGCACAGCCCAGCTGCAGGCAACAGCGATGCCAGCTGCCTGCATTTTTCTTTTGCCTTTGAAGATGGAGGGAAACCCAGCAGCTCCACAGAGACAAGCCCCAGTGGAGACCCAGCAGCGTGGCGCAGCCTTGGGGCAGTGTGGGAGGCACTGGTATGCACCCCAAGCACCCTGGGGTTCCAGGGGGCATGCTGGGGTGCAGTTGTCCCCTCTCCTGGCACCCTGTGGGCAGCTCGGGCCCCAGCAGCCCCATTATGTGGGCAGATGTGGTTGTGGAGAGGAGCCCTGTTAGTTGCCCAAACATCAGCACTTGGGTAATTTAGTCCTCCAGGACAGATATCTGGCAACAGGGCACATGTACCTGTGTGTGGGTAGGGAAAGTGAGGGCATCTGCCAGCGTGCTGCTTGGATTGCCTAAATTCTAGATTTTTTTTTCAGCAGTGGGGCCATGGGCACCGGCTCCTTCTGCACACCAGGGCTCTAACGTGCAGGATAGTTAGCTCAGGTTCCCGACAGGCTGGGTTTGGAGGTGCTCAGCCAGCCACTCTCCTGCCCAGTTTGGGGGTGGGCAGCCAGGTGTGTTTGCACCCACCAGCATCTGGCCCAGAATGTCAGTTTGCTTCCAGCTAAGCTGCAATAAGCTGCTGCCATGGCTGTGAAACACCTCTGTGCAAGGAAGCTGCTCCCCTTCCCCAAGATGTGGGCTCCAGCACCCCACTGTCCTGGGCATGGCAGCTGCCTGGGCACATCCCATCTGGACATAGCATTTGTGCCTTGAATGCCAAAAAGGCAGCAGTGGGAAGCGTTCCCAAACCCACACTCCCTCCATGGATCCCACAGTCCTTATCTCCTCCCTCTAAGGACAAGAAAGCCGTGGGGTTCTGGCCAGCAGTGCCCCCCCGACACAGACACTGGGAGCAAGGTCGCGCGGTGGCACCAAGGACAATGGCAGATTGTCCTGGCACTGACGCCCCGGTGGCTGCCCCATGCCAAGAGCAAACAGGGAACAAAGGCAATGCTATGGGGGAGTGCTGGGACCCCTCCCACTTGTTTGCCTTGGATGCAGCAGGTCCAGGGAAGGTCCCACTCCTCCTGGCCAGTGCTGTTCCCAAACCTCACTGTCACTGGCGGAGTGGCCCTGTACATCCAGTGGGGTGCTGGGCCAAACACACCTTTATTTAAAATTATTTTTGGCCACCTGGGAAATGGCATGGCAGATGCTCAGGGATGGGGCACAGTGAATGGCCCCGTTCCCAGGGGCTGCAGGTCCCGGAGTGCAGCAGCTCTGGCCCCTCAGGCTTTGGGAAGCTGTGCTGGGGAAGCCTGGGGAGGGGAAAGGAGGAGAGAAAGAGCCCTTGTGCTGCACAATCCCAGGCCTTGTACCCCAGCTCAGCTGCTGCCGGAGCCAAACTGCAGATAGGAGGCGGAGGAGGAGGCAGGGTGCTGGCAGCCCATGGCACCCCTGGGAACAGAGCACCCTGGTGCCCTGGGCAGGGTATGCCACGAAGTATTAGCTCTGGTCTATCAGTAGGGAGAAGGAGGCACAAGGAGTGCCTTCGTTTCCTGAGGCTGAAGGAATACAAGTGACATGAGCTGTGGCAGGTGTCAGCACCCTGCCTGGACCTCCCAGCTCCCGCCAGCCCCAGGCAGGCGCTCTCATCTCTACAGCCTGTGTGGCAAGGGCTTGGATGGGATCGGCTGTGGGGATGGCATCTGTCCCCACACAGTGCATGAGCACATGGGGACAGAAAACCACTTTGGGAAAGAAAACGCTGTCCCTGCCATGCCAAGGCATCCTCCCCAGCAGCTCCCATGGCTGGTATGGCTACACCGGGGCCACCAGGACCTGTCCGGTGCCAGAAGATAGTTTCAGGGGACTCCGCTCAGGGACACGGTCGCCAGAGCCACCAGCGATAGCTCTCTGGGTGTCCGCCACCCTCACCCCTTACTCACCCATCGCGCTGGACTTGGTCAACTTCCCCGACCGCCTGCTTGGCTGCTTTGGTGATGTCTGCAGGAGCCCTCGCCTGCCTGGCGGTCCCTTGCCCTGTATTTCCCCCTCTGGGTGCCTGTCACACTCTCCAGCAAAGAAAAGGGCTTTCTGAGTGACAGCCACCCCCCTTAAAGAGACAGGACCCCGCCCTCCCACCTCCCCCAGCAGCACCCCTTGGCTGCCAGCTCCTGCGTGCCCGACAGCTGCGTGGGCAGAGCCGCCCCACCGCCCTGCTCAGGGCTTTCTGGGGAAAAGGCTTTTGCAAAAGAAAGAGAGCCACTTGGGGGGTGGTGGTAGTTCATGGTTCCCCTTGTTGGTGGATCTGGGACCCCCCTGGGCCCAGCCAGGCTGTGTTTGCCTCTGTGTGCCTGCTGCGGTGGTGTGGGAGCCAGCCCCACAGGACAGCAGTGACACCTCTGTCATCTCTCTGGCTCCCCAGCACCTGCCAGTGGGGAAGACGGGTCCCCTGTCCCAGGGACCTGCTTTCAGCCTCGGGGGCTCCAGACTGGGAGCTTTCCCCCTTTTGATGGGAATTGCACATTCCCCAGCCCCGTGGCTCCCGTGGGGGAACGGTGCCTGGGTGGGCACAGCCGTGGGGTATGGCTTGGCAGCAGATGGGAACAGTTCCCGTGGGTGCTCCTGCTCCCATGGGTGCCCCCCGGGCCCCTAGGTGCTGCAGCTGCAGAGCCAGCACAGGGCCAGGGAAGCCTGCAGAGGGCAACCAGCCCCTTCCTGCTGGACATGGGGTGTACAAAGCTCCACTGTGTCCCTCAATACCCCACTTTGTGCCAGGCAGTGAGGTGGCAGGGCCTGGCTCTCCCTGGGGCTGGGGACATTGGCGGGCTGCGAGGGTCCCTGGGCTGCAGCAGGCTAGGAGCATGGTGGGCCACTCTGTGGCTACAGTCACCTTGCAATGACAGTGGGAGGGTGACAGCCTTGCAACATAACATCCCTTTGGAAATAACTCATGATTCCTATATTCACTAGAAACCAGCAGGGCCCAACCTGCACCCCAGGGCAATACAGGCCACCAAGAGGAAAAAAAATGACATAACCCCCCCCCCATAAATATAACATATAAACTATTAAAAAAATTAAAAAATATTATATTGGCAAAAAAAAATATAAGCCCTTCTTTTTCTTTTCACATAAATTCTAGTCTTCCTGACTCTGCAATTTCTGAACACCCTGGGGGGGGAGGAACAGCAGCTTTCGTCCATCAGGGGGCAGGTGGGCACCTAAGAGGGACTGTGGTGTTCTGCACAAAGTGGCTTAAAATTCTCAGTGATCAGACACTTTTTCCTGGGATGGAAAACCCTCGGCTCCACTGCTACCATCACCTTTTGGCAGTAGGGACCAGCCCGTCTCCCAGCAGTGCTCCTGCCCGTGCTCCAGAGCAGAGCTGCAAAACAGGGAGACAGGGAAAAGGTGGAAATCCCTTCCCTAGATTTCTAAGGCTTGAAGGAGAAGAAAGCATGCGGGAAAGTGGTTGAGGTTGCCTTTTGTCCACCAGCACAGTGGGTACCCTGCACCAATCAGCTGGGTGGGCAGCCGACAGTGCACCCCAAACATTGCACTTTCTGCCTGCACTTGTGGGGACAGAGCCCCAGGGGTACGTGTGGCCATAGGGATGCTGGAAAGGCCTTCTTGCATCCCGCTCCCTTTGCCTTTCAGTTGGAGAGGTTGTGAGAGCCTCTGCTGCAAATCCCCAGCGAGCAACCACACACTTCCGCATACTTGGAGCAATCCTGCAGCTCAGTGCCGTCCTGAATGAGGCCCTGAGGCCGTATGCAGCTGCAGGGAGCCTGCCACCCCACATAAAACTTTCCTTATCAGCTTGTCCCTGCCAGAGAAAATGCTGCTGTTTGTCAGGCAGAGGAGGAAAAACGCATCCCTGTCTGCTAGCCAGGGGAGGGCCATGCCAGGCTGGTAAAAATAAACATGCTTATAAATCAATCTGGGTCACTTTGCAATTTGTTCTGACCCTTGGGCTGTGGCCAATTATGTCCAAAACCACACCCCACAGGGCAATTAAGGGCGTAGCTACCTGCACTCATTAATAGAGCCCTGGACTGTGACGCTGCCCCTTGTGAGGCATGCCAGGGGTTAGACACAGGGAGGGCTTCCCTTCCCCAGCCAGCTGCATTCTTCACCAAACAGTGGACCAAAATGGAGTATTTGGAGGAAAACACACACGTACATCTCTAAATACACACCACTGCATGGTAAGGCCTCTCTTGGATGCTTGTGGGTTTTTCTCTTCTGTCCTCGGTGCTTCACAGCTGCAGCTCAGACTCACTGGGGCACAGGGAAGGCAAGTTCGGGGCTGGAAGGACAAGCAGGTGACAGCAACGGCAAAGGGAGAGCCACATGTGCACCGCCATCTGCACTGCTCCACCACATTAGGGCAAAGAAGCGAGATGGGAAAGCAAGCAGGAGCATATGGGACAGACGACCAAAGCATCCTCCCTGTCCCCGTCCCCATATGCAACCACCTCACCCATGATCACTGCAGACAGCCTGTCACACCTGCTCCCATCATGCTGATGGCATGGGACAGCCTTCTGCTTGCCCTGGTCCCCCAGCACACACCAGGCACGCTGGGCATGCGGGCAGCCCTCCCGGGGGCAAGCTGGGAGGCAGAAGGGTGGTCAGTCTCAACAAGGGCAAGCTGGGAGGAGGTTTCCTGCTTGCTCCTGGCTGCTACAGCCCTCCAGTTTCAGGGAGGGCTTTTTCCCCCTCTAATTTATTTGCTTATGTCCCTGCGGGCTCATTTTCTGCACTGCCCTGGGCACAGGACTGGGTTTTCAAAGACACACGGTGGTCAAAATCACACACTTCAGTGCGTGCTGGCCCTGCAAAACACAGAAAGCCCCTTCACCCTGCACCCCCAAAATGCAGGCACAGCCCTGATACACCCAAGAGGTGCTGGCAATGGCACATGCAGAACCCTTATCCATTATACATGGGTCAGCGGGAGAAATCCTGGTGCATCTTGTCACAGCTGAGAACCTTGCTGCTATTTTTAGGCAACCACTTCCCCAGCCAGGCTGAATTTCTTGTTATCTGCTGATGATTTTAACTGTCCTTCTTCATACGCCTCCCTGCCTTGGTTCACCCATGAGAGGGGCAAAAACATCCCCGGACAGGGAAACCAAGACATGTCCTGCTATCAAGTGCCGCAGGGCAGCTCTGCAGCCGGGGTGAGCCAGGCAGTTGCCCGAAGCAGTCAGGGAGGACCAGGGATTTTCCCGCTGTACAAAGTCTCCTGCTCTCCCAGGCAGCCCCATCCAAGCAGGGAGGAGACAGTGACCGCGGGAAGGGAAGGTCGTGGTGGCAGCAGAAACATCTGTCCAGCTGACTCCTCCCGGTGGTGCCAAGGACTGGCTGGAGCCAGCACCGCTCGCCGCTGCCCGAGCCTGGCTGCACTCACTGTCCTGTTTGTATTCCTGGGCTGCTGCAAGGCTGCAAAATGTGCTAATAAAAATTAAATTAAATTAAAAAAAAAAGAAGGTGGCAGAGGCTGTCAGAGGACAGGGGAGATACGCTGAAGGGCAGATGGACAGGCCAGTGTCATGGGATGACAGAGGAAGGGCAGGGGCTGTTCAGGAGAGTAGCAGATTAAACCTTCACCAGACTCAGCCAAGGGCTGTGCAGTGGGTACCAGCCTTGGGCATGGGGCTCGACAGCAGTGGAACCCCACACCCTGAGCCCCCCAGGGATGCTCCAAGGCTCTCGGGAACCCCCAGTAGTCAGGGCAACAAAGTCCTGCTGGACAACCTGGGGGCAGAGCCCTCCTCCCTGGCATGAGCGCCCATCTCCTGCCTGCATCAGCTGCCAGACTTCATCTGGGACCACAGTGGCAGCCACTTTTTGGTGTGCCTGACTGATGTTTCACCCTGCAAGAGCCTGATTTTTTAAAAATACCAACTTTTAAAAATTTGCAAGGTCTCGTCCAGCCCATGCACTGTGCCAGGCTCGCTGGTGTAGGAGGAGCTGTGAGCCCGGGGGGGCAAAGAGGGCCACCAGCCCCCCTGTTGTGCTTGGGGCAGGGTGTTTGGCATCCCAGAGGCAATGCATGCAGGAGCCCTGCTGCCACCCCGCTGTCCCCACATCTTTCACAAGCTGTGAAGCCCAGGGTGGCTGGGCCACACAGCACAGGTGTGCGTGCATGGCTGCCCGCGGCCGGGGGGAATCAGGGGCACAGGCATCTGCTGGCAGCACAACCCAGGGCCCAGCTGATGTGAAAGGCAGCCCAGGCACTGGAAGACTTGCTGGCTGCTTGCTGCTCCTTTTACTCACCAAATAGTCCTGTAATTTACTGCAGAAATTTGGGACAATATGCTGGTCTAAACTGCTTTCTTATTCTGGTTTCTAATTTCCCCCCAAAATTCTCACCAAGCTCCTTACCCCATGCAGCAAGTCCCCCAGTTTAATTATAGGTATGGGAAGAAGGTGATTTTTTTTTTCTCTGGCTGATTTTCCAGCAGATCTGACTTTCACGTCCACTGCCTTTCTCCTTGATTTCCTTCCTAAAGGAGGGCAAACAGACGCCTCATGCTGATGTTCTCCAGGCTGTTCATTACTCTCTTGCTCTGCTGTTCCTGGGGTCATATTCTTGAACTGTTCTCATTTACCTTTCAGAAAGTCCTGGAAGGGAAAGACAAATGTTGTTCTGCCTCCTTGGAGCCGACAGTGTCTGAGAAGAGTAAATACAGCCCAGGTTCACTCTGTTTCTATTTGCCCCTGCAAAGCCAGAGTGGGCTCTGTAAAGGGAGGGTACAGACAGTGCCGGGGCCAGGCTCAGCTCTGGGGCTCCTCCATTTATTTCTTGCTGCCCATGGGACCCATTTTGAAAGGCTTGGGTGAATTTGTGTGCCTCCGAACAGCCAAGGAGGTGTTAACTTGTCCCACTCTTTCCTGGATCCCAGAGGAGGAAGAGTGATGCTGAGGGAAGTTCTGGGTTAGCCAGGACAGTCTTTGAGCAGTGGAGATGGTGCCCAGGGTCTTTTCTCTTGGATTTCTACCTGGCAAGGGAGCTTTTCCCTGTGTTTCCCTCCAGAGCTCAGGAAGATTGTTCTCCTGCCCACCCCCATGCCAGCCCCAGCCCCAGCTTGCTCACGTGTGCCAGGGGTGATGCCCCTGACAGGGACCAGGGAATAGTCTGACCCAGACAATCTGAGTACTGTCCCTGGGATGGCAGAACCCTTCCCTCGGCCAGCAGATGCCAGATGCAGTGGGACTCTTCTAAGCAATGAGCAAGCGGATGCTGGGGAGGTGATGACTGGGCCAGGCAGCAAAAGGACAGCCGTGGGAGTCCCCCAGGTGGCATTACTGTCACAGAGCCTTGTGCCCGAGCCACAGAGAGCACGCTGTGGCATTTCCTGGAGAGCACACCTAATGGTAGGACCAAGAGGTGGGTGTGAGCGATGCAGATGTTTCACAGAATCACAGAATCACAGAATGTTAGGGATTGGAAGGGACCTTGAAAGATCATCCAGTCCAATCCCCCTGCCGGAGCAGGAACACCTAGATCAGATCACACAGGAACGCATCCAGGTGGGCTTTGAATGTCTCCAGAGAAGGAGACTCCACAACCTCTCTGGGCAGCCTGTTCCAGTGCTCTGTCACCCTCACTCTAAAGAAGTTTTTTCTCATATTCAAGTGGAACCTCCTATGTTCCAGCTTGAACCCATTGCCCCTTGTCCTATCACTGGATGTCACAGAGAAGAGCCTGGCTCCATCCTCCTGACACTCACCCTTCACATATTTATAAACATTAATTAGGTCACCCCTCAGTCTCCTCTTTTCCAAGCTAAAGAGACCCAGCTCCCTCAGCCTTTCCTCATAAGGGAGATGCTCCATTCCCTTAATCACAGCAGTCCCCAGGATGTCACGATGTAACCCAAATGGCACAAGGGACTGAATCCCTATGGATCACCCTGACAAGTCCCATCACAGATGCAGACATGGGCCCAGGGCCAAATCCTGCATTTCTCATTACCTGGCTCTGAGAGATCTTGCAGCAGCAGCGTGGCACAGGGCTGGGCTGCCCCGCATCGCAAGGAGGGTGGTGAAGGTGGATGGGGCTGGCCCAGCTGGATCCTGCCTTGCTGGGAATGCCTCCAAGCCTGGAAGAGGCTTGCCAACCCTGTCCCCTCTCGCCACCCATTCGTGTCCCAAACTCAGCGCCTCAGCAGCTTGGAAACACAGGGACAGGTGAGGTCCCCTGGCCTGATGCCACCCTCAGCAGCTGTACAGAGGAGTTTGGGACACATTTCCTTGGCACATGCAGCAGCCCCACAGCCACAGTGAGTGGGTCTGTGTCCCTCGTTGGGGAAATGAGCCCTATTGCAGTATCCCACCCCCAGGCTTGTCTCCAAATGGGCCAGAGGCACCCCGAGGAGTATCCGGAGGAGTGGTGTGTCCCAACCACAGCTCCTGAGGAGCCAAGATGAGCTGGTGTGACACTCGGGGATCAGAAAGGACCTAGCACTGGGCTGAAACACGGCTCAGTGAGGTCACTGAGGATGCTCTCTCCCACACGGTACTTTGCGGACTGCTGGCTGAGCAGTTGCATCTGGCACAGCTCTGGAGAGAGGTGCCAGGTCACCTTGTAGTGGGAGGAGAGAAGAGGTGACCTCTGCGCCTGGCTGCTTGGGGAGTGGGAGGGCCAGCCCCGAGGCCAATGCGAGGCCACCCCAGCTCCACCAGCCAGCTGCCCTTGGCTGGTCCTGCAGCATGGAGCATCCCTCCACAGCTGCTGCACACAGCACCTGCCCTGCACTGCGCTGCACAGACCGCAGGGGTATTTTTAGCCTGGAAAAGCGCCACAAAATCACAGAGTTACATTAGCTGGAGTTGGGACCAGTGTCTCCATTCACCTTGCAATCTCCTCCGGGTCAACTCGCCCAGCTCTGCGAGGCACTGGGTCCTGCTGGCACTGCCGCATAAGCACCAAGCACCCACCAGCCTCCCCAGCACTGCCACCATCCTGTCCCCTCCTCCCATGCCATGGTGCCACCTTCCCCTAGGAGCAGCCCCAAATCTCCCTGGCACCCCATGACCTTCCTGGGCCACTGGAGGGGACATCCTGCCCTGTCCCATTGGTAGCTACACCCAAACCATCCCTTAGCCATCCATTTATTACCCTGAGATGACTTTTGCTCCTGCTAGAAAAGGAAAGCACTCACAGCCCATTATAGAGCTTCTCTGGGGAAAGATGGGGACAAAAGTATGACACTGGGGAACCAGACCAATGTACCATTAAATGATGCGCATGCTGGGCAGCCAGGGAGAGCCGCAGGCTGGCAGCAATGCACAGCCTCCCTCAAGGATGTGTTTTCCCTGGCATTAATTTCACACCCAGCTGGATGTCTCAAAGTGTTTGCTTTGGAGGAGCTTGCCACCACGTCCACCCCAGGGCGGAGGGTTTGTCATTTCCCCGAGTGCAGGCACGCGGGGTTTTCCTGTTTGTTTTGCTGCTTTCCTTAGAAACAGTGATGAGACTGTGTCTGCTTTCCCTTGCTATCATGGGATTTAAAAATTGAAAGGGGAGCTGGCATAGCCCTAAACCTAAGGCACAGAGGCGTTGAATCTTTCCCAAGGAGCACTTTACTCCCCAGCACTCATTAAGTGTTTAAGCAATTGGTACAGAGCAGAAGAGCACAGCAGCACTTGCACACGGGCTGGCTGGTAGAACACTCTGCACTCAGCATCTTTGTTTCACACCTTGGTTTCTGCAAAAAAAATCCCAGTCTTAGGGCAAAAGAGAGAGGAGGATGTCCAGAGCTGGTTGGGTTGACTGGGAGCCTTGAGAGAGGGGAAGGAAGGCAGGAGGGAATTAGGAGATGGGATGGAGATGTCTGCCGCGTGATGCTCCCTAATTAAATAAGCAGAGTCTCCTAAACCATCTGCCTCTGCCCTTGATTAACCGCAGAGTTGTTATTCTACCTTTGGTGGAAGGGTGTCCCATGTGCCAGCCTGTCACTGGGGCTGGGGCTGCAGTATGCAGAGCACACGATGCCCCCCAAAACAGGAGCTGCCTCTAAGCTGCTATCAAACACACCCCAGAGCCCCCAGCCCTCTGAGCCTGCTGAAAGGGACCTGGAGCACGTTGCTTAAAGCCCACCACAAACCCATGCCCACCTGAAGCTTCTGCCCCTGGTGGTGCTTCAGGTTCTTCTGGCTCCAGGGCAAAGCTGAAGGTCCGGGCTGGCTCTGAAGGCCAGACTGCGGAGCAGCGTGGGCAGCAGCAGCCCGGCCCCTCAAGCGGGGCTGCCAGCAGCAGAGCCCGGGGGGGCTTTGTGGCCCTACACAAAGAGCAAAGCGCACTCCCTTGCCCACTGCCCTCCCTCCCCCCCCCCCCCAACATGAACAGAACAAAATTGATCTTACAGGCAACTGTTCATCCCAAAATTGAGCTTAAGCACCTCTCAACCTCTTCTCTGGAAAAAAAAAACAAACCTGTTTTCAAGTTGAATCACTTGGCCCTTAGGAATTATGTTGTCTGCAAATGCACTTCAGGGTTTATCAGGTGGGATTAAATATGCAGATGTGGCAATGAAGGGGGCTGAGCAGCAGAGAGGGGTCAGGATCCAGGCACTATGGATTGGCACAGCCCTCTTCTGGGCTCTGGATCCAGGCAGATTTGCAGCACGTGAGAGTCTGGCCCCAGGGAACAGTTTGATGTGGGCTCAGAGACAGCAGAGAAAAAGAGGAAAAAAAAATATCACACTTTCCTCCCTGTCTTAGCAACCTCAGCCTTTGCTGCCTGTGTCTCTCTTATCAGCAGGGCCTGGAACAATGATGGGAATGGCTTCAAGGCAGGGACAGGGGATCCCTAGAGATGGCCATGCCAGTGCCAGCCCTGGGGACTGCACCAGCCTGGCAGCCACTGCCCACACCCCTGCTCTAGTGTGGTCCTTGTCCCCCAACCCCTAGCCTTGCTGCCCTTGGGGAGAGCGGCCGCAGGGCAGCCTGGCAGTGGATGCTTGCCTCCAGGAGCCCATTGCTGGCAGCTGCCTGCTGGCTGGCATCTTTGCTGTTTACAGAAAAAACACCTCACACTTTGATTTGAGGAACATGGGGGAGAAGCCTGTTCTTGTCACCCTCAAAAAGCCCCTGTCTGGGATGCAGCACAGTGCCTAGGGTCCCCCTGGCATGGCTGGGCTCTGCTTTTGCAGCTCCTGCTCCATCCCCCCAACCTGGCCGACAACAAATCAGCTCTGCTTTCACCTTCCCGATGGGATACTCACTGCCTTCATTTCTCAGAGCTTATTTTCAGCACCGCTTTGCTCCTTGCGGTGCTGACTGCCTGCAGAGCTGCAAGGTGGGCAGGAGGGCTTTGGCTGCACCATCCCCCCCCAGCTTTGCCCATCAGGGAGCTGCATTGCTGCATTGGCTTCGCTGCCCTCCCCAAGGGCCTCGTTAGCTCGGCCCTGATGCTCTGCTGACCACAGCATGTGCAGCCAAAGCTTGTAACTCTTTATCTTGAGAGGCCATGTGCATGGATGCCTGCAGAACCTGCTCCACAGCCACTCCAAACATCCCTGAGCCCCATAGCAGATGCAGGCATGGATGCAGACACGCCACACTGATGCCTCAGTTTCCCCAGAGGCCAGGATGCACCCTCCTCCTGATGGTGTCAAGTTCACTTAACTCGGACAGTCTCTGGAAGAGGAGCTGTCATGCAGTGTGTGTTTGCTCCACGCCCTGGGGCTCCAGATCTCCGGCCTTGCACCTCCCAGCACTGCAGCCCCATCAACATTAATGGCAACAGTAATCAGAGGAGACTTCTCCCAGCTCCTGGTGCTGGGAGAGCCAATGAGTGGGGACGAGGACTCCTGCATGCTGCCTCACAGCTAAATGCCTGTGGACCACAGCCCCCTGTCCTTTCTCCTGTGCTGGACAAGGTACCCCAGGCTCAGCTTCACACCATCAGCCCCCACTCACACTGCCTCTCTAGAGCAAACCCAGTGGGGAGCTCTAGAAACCCTGCGCTGGCTTTCTGCCAAAGAGAAGCTGGCACAGACCTGAGCCCCTCACTTGCCCTGGGGAGAACACGTGCAGGGGTACCACGCTCTCCTCCTCCACTGAGATCTTCCTCTGCAGACCCCTGCAGCAGTGCCTTCGTACAGCAGTTCCTTGCCATTACCAAACCGTAATTAATACAAATAAACAAGATGTGCCAGCCACAGTAGAGTGAACAGAAACCTGAACGACATATCTGCCGGCAATCATTTATTCTGTGCTTTTCTCGCAAATTAATCACAGATTGCCTAGGACCGGAGGCAACTGCTGCTCAGCCAAGTGGCCCCAGGGGACAGGGCAGAGGCAGCCGAGCAGCCTGAGTCCCAGCCCTGCCTATGCCACCCTAGTTAACAAGCAGCTCCCCTCCCTCTGCCTCAGTTTCCCTCTCCCTGGCAACCAGTGGAGCTCCCCACATCATGCAGACATGACTGTCCATCTTGCTTTCTCCAAGGAGCTTACCTGCCCCTACCAAGGGACAGGGTTGTCCATCTGCTGAGCCTCTGGGCAGGGCAAGCACAGGGGTTCTAGCAGATGGGCTGAGCCTCCCGGGGTCTGTGCCCAACCTGCTGGCAGGCCAGCCCTGAGCTGGCTGGTACCGCCAGGACAGGCAGAGACAGGAAGATGCCCGGCTGTTCCCAGTCGTTCTGTCCCACTCAGGCGGTTCCTCCAGGATATCCCTCAGCCCCTGCACAGCCCTCGATCCCAGCACAGCCCTCGTCCCTGGAGCATCCTTTAGCCCCCCACATCCTTTGATCCCAGCACAGCCATCAGCCGTGCCACATCCCTAAACTACGGTGCATCTCTCGATTCCAGCGCACAAGCGCATCCCCCAGCCCGGCGCAACCCCCGACCCCGGTGCTCCCCTGGAGCCTCGCAAACCCCGCAGGGAGCTGCCGCCCTTCCCAGCACCGGGGCAGGGCCCTGCCGCCCCGAGCCGAGGAGCCCCTACGGGGTCCGTGGACGCCAGGACAGCACCGACGGGGCGGCAGAGGTCCCCGAGGCGGCGGGGCGGCCGGGAGCCCCCCGCCGCCGTGCCCGTCTCCTCCCCTCCGCGGCGGGCGAGGCTCCGCCCGGCTCCCGGAGACCNGCCTCCTGCCCCGGCGCGGCCCGCTCAGGTGAGCGCACGGCGCGGGTGCTCGGCGCTGCGTGTCCAACGGGGCGGTCCCCACTCGCGGGTCGTGGGGCTGCGGGGGCCACTGCTCTCCGCACTGCTCCCCCGAGACCCCCTCCTCCGGCACCCGGACCCCCATCCCTCGGAGTCAAATTTCCCCTCTGGGACCCGGGCATAAGCCCCTCTTGGAGAGGGATCTCTCTTGCAGGACCCAGGTGTCTGCTCCCAGACCCAGAGGAGCCCCGGGACCCACACCCCCACCCTTGATCCAGATCTCTCTCCAGGGGCTTCACCCCCCCCCCCCCATCTCCCCAGCCAGAGCCCTCCCAGCCCCGATCTGGACCTCCCTGCAGGCTGCCAGAACTCCCCCCAGATCTGTCCTCACCCCCCATTCCCCGGGACCCTGACCCAGCACCTTGGTCATCCACCAGACCTTCCCCCCTCCAAACCCGGCAGCACACAGCTGGGCTCTGCCTGTCCCCAGCAGCCCCTGCCCCAGTGCTGGGTCCTTGATGTTCCCCATGGCCGCTGGGGGACCTTTGCCATGGTGGGAGAAGGGGTGAGCTGAGCAAGGTGATGGCCCAGGCAGCTCCTTCTCCAGTGCTGGAAAGCCCCCTGCGATGCCCAGACCCTCTCCTTGCTCAGGGTGTTTGGAGTGGGGGTGCTCAGGACAGTTCCTGTCACCCAGGCCCATGGATGCCCCAGGTCCCATGGGTGCAGGAACAACTCTTGGCCCACTTGGATGGAAAATCCAAAACCCAGGTCCCTTTTTCCCTCTCGGGTAACGTTGGGTGCTATTTGGGACAAGGTGGGACACAGGGGAGAGCAGGCCAGGCAGGGAGGGGTTTGGGGGTCTGCAGTGCCCCTGGGCTGAGCCTGCTTCCTGCCCCCACTCTGCTTCCCACCACTTGGCCAGTATGGCTGGAGCAGCACAGGGGGCGGAACTGCAGAATTTGTGGCAAGGAGGGGAAAAATTGTGTCAAAATGTCATAATTTCACATGTGGAAACTGCTTGTCTTGGGGTGGCATTTTAGGCAGATGTGAGCGTTTTCCAGCCCCGACATCCCCACCCTTCACAGAGGTGCTGAGCTCCAGGGCCTTCCAGTGCCTGCGCCAGGCTAGTGGCAGAGTGCACCTGGGGCAGGCAGTCCCCGAACTGGGGAGCTGCAGCCAAACCTTGAGAAGAGACAGGATCCAGGGGCTGTGCCCAGGGGCTGTGTGCCAGCATGGCCCTGCCAGTGATGCTGCTGGAGGTGGCTGCACCCAGGGAGTTTCTGTGCCCCACCTGCAGTCCTCAAGGTCTGAGCATCACTGGGGCTGCAGATCTGCAGCTGCTTGGCCAGTTAGGTGAGGCTCTGGAGCCTTCCTCCCACATGCTCCAGGGGAGAACCCTCATCCTCCTCTCCAGCTGAGGAGGACATGGTTCTGGACTATGTGGCAGGCAGAGGCCTGAATTAACTCCTTGTTACCCTGGCCTCTCACAGCTCTCCTCCTAAAGGCACACCTCTATAACGCAACTCCTGGAGGGGGAATTTCTCCCAGCCTTTTGCTCTAGGCCAGGACCAGTCTCAGGTACTTTCTGCTCCCTGTCTCCAAATAAGGGAGAACCTGCCCAGCTGGATCATTTTGGGATTGCTGTTGCAGCCATTTCTAGCTGGCAAAAGGATGCACATTAGACCCTCTGGGATGAATCCCACTGTCCTAAGAGGAGGTAGGAGCAAAGTGTGTTGGTAGGAACAAGAAGGTAGGAACAAGAACCCCAGGGGGTCCCAGCTCTCAGCATCATCCTCTGCTTTTGATAAAGGGGTTGTAGCCCCCAGCAGGAGGGGGACCCACCTGGGCATTGACCTGGCAGAGTTACGAGACAGTGTGCAGCAGCACCAGTAGCATACTCAAAGCTCTCTTTCTGTCCAGACATCTCTGGCTAATTCCTCTCCATCGCAGCCACATGCCTGGCAATGTGGTGAGCAAATGTCTCTCCTGTTGTTCCATGAAATGATCACTATACACTAGCAGAAGGAGAGAAACTGGCAGGCTAAGATGTGTTCACAAAAATTTCCTCTCTGAGGTCAGTTTAAATAAATCTCCATCATCGCTGGAAGCGCTGCGTGGGAGAGCTCATGTCCGCTCCGTATCACGGCTGGTGTGGAGGTGGGCTTTGCTGCTCCTCTCCTGCCAAATCATCTCTGCCCTTGGCAAGATGCCACAACCCCAGCTATGCTCCTGAGCACCTCCTTGCTCACGCCAGGCCGGCCCGCAGCTCAGGGGCAGTGTTATGTGCCCCAAGCCCCACAAGCCCCACATCTGTTCCAGGCAGGGTACTGGCGTTTGCTCAGCAACTCAAACCAGGGCTAGCAAATGAACCCAGGAGGGACCCTCCCCACTTCCCCTCTCCAGCACCAGCAGAGCCTGGCTGCCATCACTCGCTGCACCCTGTCCCCACTGCAGCCCTGGAGCTGACAGGCACCCAGCCCCAAACACCATGCCGAGGGAGATGGTGGGCAGGGTCTTTGCTGGCAGGTGAAGAGGCAAAATGTGGGCATGCAGGACTCAGGCTGTGGCAGGCAAGGGGGGAAGCCACCATGATCACAGTGAAAGGAGGAAGGGGTCCCAGGGTCAGCACACTGGCTCAGAACTGGAGCGGATGTGGCATGGGCATAGCTACTACCCCTGGCAGCTGGCAATCCCTACAGGGTGACAAAATGTGCCTGCAGACCCCTAGTGCTGACAGACAGCTAACCTACCTCCTATGCCCCACAGGCTGGTCTCAGGGCAGGAGGAGATTAAAGCTGCTTCCCGAAGCGCACCCCAGCCCATGTCACCCTCTGATTTCCTGGACAAGCTTATGGGACGAACATCAGGGTATGATGCCCGGATTCGACCCAACTTCAAAGGTAAGGGGAGGACATGAGGCTCACAAACCTGGTGGTGACCCATGCTTCTGGCTGCCCAAACCCAGGGACTCAGCAGGTATGGGTTCAGGGGTAGGGCTGTGACTCAAGTTCCTCTGTCCCAAAACCCTCCCCAGTGTCGCAGCTGCTCCTGTGATCACAGCCGCCCTGCGTGTGACTGCTTAGCCTGACAGCACAGGCAGCCGCTGTACTTGCAGGGTGCTGGGGCTCAGCTCAGCACACTACAGGGGTGACCCCAGCAGGCAAGGGGATGCTTGTGTGCATTCATCTGCACAGCGCATGCAGGAGGCAGTGTCCCCACGTGTGCCTCTGTGGTGCACGTCTCCCTGGCCAGCGGCGAGAGGAGGCTTCACACTGTTTTCCAGGTCCACCCGTCAACGTGACGTGCAATATCTTCATCAACAGCTTTGGCTCTGTCACCGAGACCACCATGGTGAGTGTTTCGTCAGCGCGATGGGCTCCTCTCCCAGTGTCTTGGGGTTGGTGGTGGCTCTGCCGAGGAGTGTGCGGGTCCAATTGCCCAAGCCCATGGCCATGCTTACATGGCCCTGGGAACCAGCCCTGGCACTGCAGTGGGGATATGCAAGGCCATAGCAAATGGCTGTGGCTCTTCTGGGGTCAGTTAACTAGAACTTGGCTCTGTGGGCCACATTCCCCATGCCTGAGCTGGGAGAAACAACCTGAATGGTCAGAGCAAGGCAGCCAGTGGTAGCTCCCTGCTGTTTGCAGGCTTGGCAACAACGCAAGCGAACTCTGTGTTGCTGCCATCTCCAGCCTCCTTGGGTGCATGAGGAACTCCTCTGAGGAAGCCCCATGGCCAAAAATTCCCTATTTGTGCTGCTGCAAAGTCTTAATACCATCAACCATCACATCAACCGTGTGGTGCTCCTCGCTGATGTGGTGCCCTCTGCCCCAGGACTACCGGGTGAATGTCTTCCTGCGGCAACAGTGGAATGATCCCCGCCTGGCTTACCGTGAGTACCCTGATGACTCCCTTGATCTCGATCCCTCCATGCTCGACTCCATCTGGAAGCCAGACCTGTTCTTCGCCAATGAGAAAGGGGCCAATTTTCATGAGGTCACCACAGACAACAAGCTGCTGCGCATCTTCAAGAATGGCAATGTGCTCTACAGCATTAGGTAGAACCCTTGTCCTCTGGTGCAGTGCCCCAGTGGGGAGGTGAAGCTTTCCTTTTGCCTCCTGTGAGGTAACTTCCCCCTGCCCCCAACCACCCTAGCCCCCAGCAACCCCCTCGTTTATTCTGCCTCCTCCAGGCTGACGCTGATCCTGTCCTGCCCCATGGACCTCAAGAATTTCCCCATGGACATCCAGACATGCACCATGCAGCTGGAGAGCTGTGAGTACCTAGAGGGGTTCAAGCTGTACTTCATCCCCACCATCCCATCCCACCCCATCCATCCCATCCCAAAGGCTAGCATCTCCCTGCTTCTGAAGGAGGTGAGCAGGAAGGAGTGGTTGTTCAGGGAGGGGATGAATGGGGTGTGTGTGTCCCCTGTCCCATGGCTCCCTCTGTCCCCTCCAGTTGGCTACACTATGAACGATCTCATCTTTGAGTGGCTGGAGGAGCAGGAGGCTGTACAGGTAGCAGAGGGCTTGACGCTCCCACAGTTCATCCTCAGGGATGAAAAGGACCTGGGCTATTGCACCAAGTACTACAACACAGGTGAGCACCCCAGGCACCCACTGCCACGCTGTGGCCATGGCTCGGGGGTCCCTCTCACCCATCAGGGCCATCTTTCCCCACAGGCAAGTTCACCTGCATCGAGGTGAAGTTCCACCTGGAGAGGCAGATGGGTTACTACCTGATCCAGATGTACATCCCAAGCCTGCTCATTGTCATCCTCTCCTGGGTCTCCTTCTGGATCAATATGGATGCAGCACCAGCCCGGGTGGGCTTGGGCATCACCACTGTGCTCACCATGACCACACAGAGCGCTGGCTCCCGTGCCTCCCTGCCCAAGGTCAGTGCTGGCTCCATGCTGGGCTCCTGTGCTGCAGCCTGCCTGGGGCAGCCGGGGTGCCCCAGGACAGGGACAGCCTTCCCTTGGGAATGGCTGGCTCCATAGCCTTGCCAGGGAACATGGCGCTGCTTGGCCAGGCGAGTTTTGGCCCTTGTGTCCCAGCTGAGAGGGCTTCTGTGCCCTTGGCAGTGGGGCAAAGCTGGCAGTAGGGGGGACAAGCGAGGTGGGGAGCAGTAGATCCAGTAGGTCCCTAAGTCCCCTCTCACCCTCACAGGTCTCCTACGTGAAGGCCATTGACATCTGGATGGCTGTGTGCCTGCTCTTTGTCTTTGCCGCCTTGTTGGAGTACGCAGCCGTCAACTTTGTCTCCCGCCAGCACAAGGAGTTCATGCGCCTGCGCCGGCGCCAGCGGCGGCAGAGGATGGTGAGTCCCTCCCGCCACCTCTGTCATGACATCTGCCCAGCCTAGCTGTCAAGGGGACACCGCAGGGCTGCAGAACCAATTTCTCAGCAGCCACTGGGGCAGGCTCGGTGCTGGGCTGTGTCCCGCTGCCCGGAGCTTGCAGCCAGCCCCTCTGGCACATCAGGGATCCATGGGCATCGCAGTCCTGCCTGCCTGAGCGGCACAGTGCACAGCACCCCTGGGTGTCCCAGGCCCTGCCAGCACAAGTATGCCCAAGGTGACATCCTCCTCCTGCTCGGACATTCTCAGCCTCTGCTTCCTCTAAAAAAAGCAGAAAAATAAACAGCAAGGGTCGGGGAAACAGCCTTTTCCCTTACCTGCAGCCCCAGACTTGGGCTCCTTGCTGTGCTGCGGCGGTCACAGGGGCTTGCTGCTGTGTCAGGGTGCTGCAGCACCAAGGGGACCTGGTGGCACCCAGCGACAAGCTCTGGGCTGGAGATGGGAGCACAGCAGGGCCTGCAGAGGCAGGGTCCCATGCTCGGCAGGCAGCCCTCGCATCTGTCAGCCTATCAGGCCTGTAAGATGCTCAGGGAAGGCACGTGGCTGCCCCACTTTTATTTTCTTGCTCTAAGTGCACTGCGAGGCACCAGACCTCCATGGGAAACATGAGCAGACATACCCACCACACAGGCTCACTGCTGGGGGGTCTTTTCCCCTGCTACGGAGAGCCCCCACCCAACCACTGTCCCCATCCCAGTGCTTAGAGCCAGTGTCCCCGGGGCTGGGGCAGAGCCATCGGTCACCCCACTGCCCTGTTTCTGTCTGGTGTGCACTGTCAGATGCCCAAAGGGCCTGAGCAGTGGGATGGCCAGTCCCTGCAGCAGCTGAGCTGCCAGCACAGCAGCAAGCACACCTACATGATATTCTCACAGCTCTCCAGCTCTCGGGTAAAGCACAACCCTCTGGCAGTCTCCCATACAGTCCAGCGGAGCACACCCTGAGCCATCCTCACCCCTCCGAGCCATCCTCACCCCTCCGCCCCAAAACAAGCCCCCCAGGACCCAGCCCTGAGGGCCAGCAAGGGATGGGGAAGTAGCAGGGCAGTGATGTGCACAGAGCATGTGCCCATTGGATGGAGCTGCCGCTTCTTGGGCTGAAAAGAGATTTGAGAGAGGGATGGGAATGGAGCAGATTTCCCTGGAGACACCCACACTCTGTGCCTCAGTTTATCCTTCCATAAAGCAGGAGCAGTGCCAAGGGATGAGTGATGCTGGGGCAGACTGATGGCCACTCCTGGGCTGCTGCCCAGCTCCCCAGGCTGTGCCCACACCTCTGGCAGGGTGAGAGCTCTGTCTGCCCAGCTTTCCTGGCACAGGCAGGTTTGAGGCATTCGCAGCTGTCTGCAGGAACTCCAGCACAAGGGCACTGTGCAGCTCGAGGCACAGAGAGGAGCAGTGGGGCAGGGCGGGCTCACAGGGTGGTGGGGAGATGCCGAGGGATGACTGCAGCTCCAGGGACAAGATTGGACCTGATACATCCTCACCTCCCCGCCCAGCCGGGGTGGGGATCACTGTCAGGCTGCCAGGGTTGGGGTTGCCCTTGAATGTACCCTTCAAACCTGTGCTGGACGACAAGGCATTGGTTAGTGCTTACCACCATACTCTGCGCACGCTGTTGCCTTCCTCTGCCCACAGCCTGCCGGCCCTGTGGTTTTGCCTGCACCCTTCGGGCTTTCCGAAAAAGCTCCTAACCTTGCACTGGGCACTTACATGACCATATCGCCCCGTGAGAGGGTGTACAGGACATGCAGCCACAAGCACCTGCTTGCCCTGCAATACTGGCACCCACGGGGCGCCCTGGCTTACGTCCTTTCCCTCTGCCAGGAGGAAGAGCTCATCCGTGAGAGCCGTTTCTACTTGCGAGGCTATGGACTGGGCCACTGCCTGCAGCCAAAGGATGGGGCTGGGGAGGGACCCGGCATCTACAGCCCCTCCCCGGCTGGCATGCTGCTGCAGGAAGGGGAGAGCCTCCGCAGGCGCTACATCGACCGGGCCAAGCGCATCGACACCATCTCCCGAGCTGTCTTCCCCTTCACCTTCCTGGTCTTCAATATCTTCTACTGGGTTGTCTACAAAGTGCTGCGCTCGGAGGACATCCACTCGGTGCCCTGAGGCCTGGAAAAGCGTGACTGCCTCTCGGTCTGACCCCCAGGCACCATGAGCTCAGCCAGAACCACATTTCCCTCTGTCCCAGAGCAGCAGCACAGCCGGGCTGGGCCTCAGAGCCCGGACATGGCAGTCCTCCTGTCCCTTTGGATGCTGGGGCACCAAGGAGGGAGATCAGCAACCTCAGGTCCCCATGGTCAGCTGGAGAGAGGTACCCCCTCCTGCCTCCTGCATGGTGTCACCCCCAGGGTACCCAGGGATGCTGTGCTGCTGGAGGGGACACCCGGTACTTTGGGATGTTGCCCAGCTGGTGGCCGGGGAACCAAACACCCTCCATCTCTCTGCACCTTCCATGTCGGGCTGCTGCTTCTTCAGGCTGCATCACTGAGCCGTGGGCCACAAGCAGCCAGGCGAGAGGCTGCAGTCCTATCTCCTCCCCTGGCCTGGAGCTCAGTTGCAGGAAACAGCAAGTAGCACCCCGCCTGCACCCAGACTGTGTAGGTTGCTGGCTACAGCCCCATAGCTCCCAGCCCAGCAATGGAGAGTGCCCCTCTGCCTCCCAGCCAGCTCCAGAGCACAGCAAAGCAGCAGATCAGGGATGCTTCCCTTCCTGCAGAGCCCAGAGCTGCCCATGATGCCCGCAGCTGCAGGCAGGACTGTGGCAGGGACACGGGGCAGGAGGCTCCATTTCCTACAACGAAATGTCAGCCCTGGGACGAGCAGCAGGTGAGCCCAGTCCCGCTGATGGTGAAGGGGTGCAAGATGGCCTTTGCTGCTGCACTGGGGAGCCAGCACCGCACTACCTGCAGGACAGGGCCCACAGCACATCTTCTGAGGGAGATTTTTCGGGATTAAAATAGCGGGGGCAACTTGGCCAATGCCTTTGGAGGAGCAGAGTGAGTGGTGGCATCCCCAGACTGCTGCATTCCCACAGTGCCAGCAGAGCCAAAGGTTGAAAACCGCCCCGTTCCCCAGCTACCCTCCCACCGCGGTGCCCAGGCACAGTGCTCCCCACATGGGTTCACCCCAGCTGCTCCTCCACCAGAGAGGAAAGCATCTGGAACCTTGACAGGACAAACTCAGCAAGGCTTCTAACCCTCCAGACCCGGATGTCCTCCATGCTTCCCAGGAAATAAAAGCTGTAGGTGATGTTTATGTAGGTCCTACAGAGATAAACATGTTGATGCTCTCCTTTCCCCCTGCTCACAGCCAGCCTGAAGGGGCTCACAGCCTGGCGGGGTCCATCCCCCCACATTCCTGGGGACAGGAGAGGGCCCGGGGTCTTCAGGCAGGGCAGGATGGAAAGAGGATTCGCCCTTTTCCTTGGAGGCTGTGGTGCCACCATGGCATGGTGAGGGCCCCAGTGACCTGCCTGTCATGGCAGAAGGGACCCTGCGGGGCAGGGGATGTGGGTGGGGAGCCAGCACTGCCTGAAGAAGCCAGACCAGACACAAACCCCTGCCATGGCCGGTGGCCCAGCTCCTCAGGCAGGCATCACCCTGCCCCTCACAGGGCTCACTGAGAGCACAGCCCCTCACCCCAGCCCCTCAGACCCCACGGAGGGCTCGGAAGCACGCACTGGGTTCACAGGGCGAGCAGAGGAGAACCGGCCCGTGGCCATGCCCAGGACCCACCGAGATGGGCTGAGCCAGCTCCACGCCACCATCACTGCTGGGCATGCCGGTCCCCTGCAGAGCCTCGCCGTGTGTCCAGGCCAGGCTTTGGACACTGGTTTTGGGGGAGGCCCTGTTTGAAGGCACAGAGGAGCCTCCTCAGCTCACCCCGCACCTGGCTGCCCGGCGCAGTGCCGAACAGGGAGGTGCCAGCGCCCGGCCAGCACTCGCAGGCACTGGGCGGCCAAGCCATCCTCCAGCAGTGGTGGGTTTTTAAACAGCATCAATCTTCCTATACAAATAAAGCCTTTCCGGGATTTTCAATGGTGTGCCAGGGGGTTTGTCTCTGCCGAGGACCCTGTGGCCAGCTCCAGCTCCCAGCAGATCCCTCTGTGTGTGGGAGGAACATGGGGACAAGGGCACGACAGCCCTGTGGGGACAGGAACCCTGACCTGCAATTATACCTAGATATCGTTACCGCCATGGGTGATTTTTCTGACATCATTAGTGGTCACTGTGGGGTTTTATCTCCTGTGTGGGAGATGCCCACCAGCTCCCAGCCCCAAACCCCATCACTCTCCTCCCCTCTCAGCTCTGTGGGGTGCTCCCTGTTGTCACCCCAGATCCTTTCCACCCCATCCAGGCTTGGTCAGGGGACAGGACACAAGACGGGGCAGATGTTGGGCCAGGTAGGATTCCAGCTCAGACACTCAAACATGGACCAGCATCCCAACAGGCAGGCCTCCTCGCATGGCCCCTTCGCGCCAGCTTGCTGGGTGGGTGCCAGCCTCACAGAGCTGCCAGCTGTCCCAGGGCGCTTACGCCAGCCCTGGCAGTGCCACCCGGGGCCAGCGCTTTTGTCCCCAGCTGGCGCAGCGGCAGGCAGAGCCTGCAGCTGAGGACAGAGTGCCCAAGGAAACATCAATCTCCCTCTGTCCTCCCAGCCAAGTTTTACAGACCATCGCTGTTGGTACCTCACAGCCCCATCACCCACCCAGCCCCACTGGGGTATTCTGCAGCAGGGAGGAGAGAAAGTGAGGTGCACCCATGCTGGTTTGGTGCTGGGGTTGTTCTTTAGATGGGACAAACCAAACCTCCCTGAGGTCCTGCTCCTGCCCCCACCCCAAAACTAGAGAGGACGTGGTCCAGGGGAGAGCCGGGAGCCGTTTCATGCCAGGGCAGAGCACCCGGTTTCTTCACTCCCTGCTCCCCTTTCTCCCCCTTGCTGAACATCAGGTCTGGGCACCTGGCGTCTGGAGATAAACACTGCTGTCAGCCCTAAGCTACCCAGCTCCAGGAACCAGTGTGTCCCAGAAAAATGAAAATAGTAAAAAAACAGAACATCCTCCCTAACCTAAAGGCCCCAGGTCCCACCTGCTGATCATGGCAAGGTGGGGGGGGGGGGGGCTTGCTGCAGGCACCACACTAGCAAAGGCATGAGTGGAGCACTGCCCCACGGCCCCGCAGACCCTTGCGGTTTGGGTATCCCCAGAAGCAGTTTTGAGGTCAGAAGCAGCACTCAGCCTCTGCACCTGGTCCTCCCAGCAGCCCAGTTTGGACTGGGAGCCACTGGGACATCCATCCAGCTGCAGGGCTGTCACTGCCCTCCAGCATCCAGCTCCAGTGGGTCCCTCACATCTTGGGGACAGTAGCAGCACCCAAGCTGGCAGTGCTGAGCAGGTTGCAGCATGGCCAGTGGCCAGCCCAGGTGGTTCTGTCCCCCAGAAAAGCCGACAGCCTTCAGATGGAGTCAGTTTTCCATTTCCTGCCTCAGGCTGTGCATTTGGGGATGCATCCTAGCCACCACAAGAAGCAGCAGTAGCCATGGGACCAACAGCCCCGGCCAAGTTAATTGCCGATTTAAATGGAAGTTAATGGAGTTACAACGGGTTAACGGGACTCCCAGACAGTAAAATGAGCATCAGCGGCACTGGCAGCTTCCCAACAGTCTGCCAACAGCATGCCCAGGGCCAGGTGGCCACAGGCACACACAGGTTTGGGGCAGCACAGCACCTCACCAACCCCAAGAGCTCCCTGGGGTGCCTACATGGGGCTGAGGAAACGTGCCCTTGGCTGGGCACTGCAATGGCATGCCAGCCAGGCCCCCTCTCTGCCAACCACAGAGGGCCTGATCCTGCTGGAGTCAAGGTCTGCCACTGCGCATGGTGGCATCAGGGCACCAAACCTTCCTTTCCTTCCCCCCTGCTTCACCACGGCCTCCTGCCCACACCCGCAGCCTGAAGCTGCCTTGGGGCAACACCAGCTGCCAGAGGTTCAGCAAACCACCCTGTCCAGGCGGACCAGCGGCCACAGGACAGCATGTCCCACACTGTTTGAACACCAGGTTTGGAGCCAGGCGAGTCCAATGCAGCAAGAACAGGCAACAAGCCCTCTGGAGGCTCTGAGCACTCAGTGCCCTTCACAGGTTGCCGAGGCATGGACTTGTTTAAAATAAAGTATCAAGCTCCAAAGTCAGCCAGACAGTCCTGAGCAGGCCAGGGCTGCTCCTTACAGATGGGGAAACTGAGGCATGAGCAAAGCACCAGGATCTGGACTGGGAGTGAGCCCTGCTGGGGCCTGGCCATGCCATGGTGCACAGGACCTTCACAGGACCGCAGACCCACCGTGGCCAGCCCCATGGGGACACCATCCTTCCACCACAGCTCTAGGTACAGTGCACTCAAGCAGTCTGGCTGTGCTGGCACCCTAGCCCTCAGCACAGCTCTGCCAGCGCTGCCCCCGGGACAGAGGAACCCCAAGACCCCATGGACACTTTGGCCCCCAGCACACCCCAGCCATCTAAGCTGCAGCATCACACCACAGCGCATCACCGCCGCTCCCTCAGAGGGGCTTTGCCAGTGCCCCACGAAACCCCCCACATCTCCCCCAGCATCGCTGTGGGGCAGCCTGCACCGTGCAGGGGAGGCCAGCCGGCACACACAGGCCGTGGGGCACCCCACATGCTCCCAAGCTCCCAAGGGGTGTGGGTGTGCCAGGTACTCCCGAGGGCAAGCAGGACAGCTGGGAAGGGGCAGTGAGGGAGGGCTCAGAGTCAAGTAGGGATCAGCCACGCAGTGCTCCCAGCCCCTGAGCACACAGGATAACTGCATGGCTCTGGGCTGTGGTTTTGCACAAGAAAAAACAAATCAATGAGGTTTTCCAGCACCCATAGTGGCTTGTTTTGTCCGACTTTGAGAAGCCTCTGGGCTTCAGCCCCTCAAGGAGCAGGGGGAGGACCCCAGCAATGAAACAAGGAGCAATTATCAAACCACGGGTTCTGAAGAGCTTTTGTTCCCTGAATAGCCAGAGCAGGGATCTGAGGACACCTAGCGAGATTCCTCAATGACCCATGCACCAGCAGCACCCAGAACCCAACGCAGCAGCTGCCCTGGCCCTGCAGCAGTCCCATCCTGCTCCCCTCCTCCTGCTGTGGCAGGGCCCACAATAAAAGCTCCACTGGGGCTGCAGGGGCTTGTCCAGCCCTGGGGGAGATGCACAGGGAGGAACAATCAGCTCCTCATTTCCCATTTCCCACTGCTCGCACTGCTGCCCTGGCAGTGAGAGAGAGCCTCCATGCCTCCCTGACAGGCTGCACATGCTGCCAATGCCGATACCTGCAGCAGGACGAGGCCCAGCAGTGCTCACAGCTGTGTGACTCCTGCAAAAACAGGGATTAAATCTGGGGCTCATCTCAGAGACACTGGCTGGGATGTAAGTGCCCCTTAAAGCTCCGTGTCCTGCTGACACCAGCATTGCCCCTTCCCAGAGGTTCTCTTCTCACTCCCCAGTCAAGCCGATTTTACTGGTGCAAACAGGGCAATGCCCAGTGACTAATTCTCATGGCTGAATGTATTAGAAGAGAGACCACAGTATTCTAAGTGCTGAGATCTGGATGGGCACAGGCACCTCAGGCAGAGACACATTGGATCCAGCCCCTCGGAGATCCCTACAAACAGGCAGAGCAGCAGCAAACACCTTGGCCATAGCCCACACTCTGCACTGGCCTCTTGCCAGCACTGGATCCAGCCCCAGGCTCCACTCTGATCCCTGCAGGAGGGGAGCAAGGCTCTGCAGAGACCATTCCCCTTCCTTACCTCCCAGCCTACAGCACCACGAACACCCCGAGCTCGCAGCAGGCACCCAGCTCCTCAGCACAGCCAAGGCACCCGGGAGCCCTCTGCTCCCAACACACACCCCGCACAGCCGGGACAGGCTGCTGCTGACAAAACCCCGTAACACCAAACCCCTCCTCTCCGTGGGTGCTGGACGAGCTGCCGTGACCCAGCAGCAGTGCCCGAGGCGGAAGGCAGAGCAGGGAGGGTGAACCTGGCAGCGTGTCTCAGGGTGATGGGATGCAGGCGGGCAGCAATGGTGGCAGTGACAGAGGCGGGAAGAGAACAGGGGCAAGAAGGCACTCGGAGGTGCCGTCAGAGGTTCACTCCGGAGCTGTCCCCATGCCCCTCGCCCAGGGCGCGGTGCTGCAGGATCCGCGCTGACACCGCACAGCACAGATACCCCCGCCCCGGGCCGGCGACAGCTCCCCGACCCCGCGGGCACGGCAGCAGGGAGGAGCCGCCTGCACAGGCTCCCACCTCGGACGCAGCTCCCCCAACACCTCCCGGGGGCCCCAGAGCAGCAAGCCGGAGCAGACCGGCCCTGCCCGCACATCCCCCGGCAGCCACGGAACAGAAAACCCCAAACACCTCCCCACGCACCCGAGCCCCGCCCCGCCGCCATGCACCCTTCCTCCCCGCTCACGTGACCACCGCCCCCACGTGGCCGCCCAGAGAGAGGGCGGGCCGCGGTGCGCCCCACTNGGCAGCCACCGAGCAGAAAACCCCAAACACATCTCCACGCACCCGAGCCCCGCCCCGCCGCCCTCTCTCTGGGCGGGCCGCGGTGCGCCCCACTACCCAGGATTGGTGGAGGGATGGTGGGGGCTGCGCGGCGATTGGTCGGTCGGACCGCCCATCGTCGCGGCGGCTCGGCGGCGGCGATGGCGGCGGTGCGGCGGGCGCCGCTGTGGGTTCTCGTGGCGGCGGCGGCGCTGGCGGCGGCGCTGGCGCTGGATAACGGGCTGGCGCGCACGCCGCCGATGGGCTGGCTGCACTGGGAGCGCTTCCTCTGCGCCACCGACTGCGCCACCGACCCGCGCCGCTGCGTCAGGTACGGGCGGCGGCGGGCGGGGGTGCCTGAGGCCCGGCCCCGGGGGAGCCCAGGTGCCGGCGCTGGGGCTGTCAAGGCCGGGGGCAGCCGGCCCGGTGCGATGCTCTGCGGCCCTGTCCCTTGGCTCCCCGTATGCCTTCCCCCCTGCCGGGGCAGAAGAGCCGGGCTCGCCCCCGTGGCGGGGCTGGGGCCTTCCCCGCGCTCTCCCGTTCCGGTGCTCGCGGCCGGCCCAGCCCGGTGGCGGACGGGCGGCATGGGTGCTGTGCCGGTGCCAGACATCAGGCCGCCACGTTCTCCGCTTTCTTTCTGGGTCGTGCTGCCTCCCCGTGCCCAGCGAGCAGCTCTTCATGGAGATGGCTGATGTGATGGTTGCCGAGGGCTGGAGGGACGCAGGCTACGAGTTCGTCTGCATCGATGACTGCTGGATGGCCCCGAGTCGGGATGAACACGGCAGGCTCCAGGCTGACCCAAAACGGTTCCCCAGCGGGATCCGCAAGCTGGCCGACTATGTGAGTGCTGCCCACCATGGCACAGGGTGGTGATGGCGGTCGGGGACCTGACCTGCAGCCGTGCTGGAGCAGGGGAAGAGCGGGCTCTGCAGCTCAGAAGCTATAAGGCCCTGCCTGCCAGAGAGGGGTTTTGCTTCCCTTGCTGGCCCAGCTCCACTTCCACCAGCCTCGCAGCTGCCCCATCCCCAGTGCTCTTTCTGCACAGGTCCACGCCAGGGATCTGAAGCTGGGGATCTACAGTGATGTTGGGAACAAGACGTGTGCTGGCTTCCCTGGCAGTTACAACCACTATGATCTGGATGCCCAAACATTCGCCTCCTGGGGCGTGGACCTGCTGAAGTTTGACGGCTGCAACTCTGGCACGCTGGAGCTGCTGGCAGAAGGTATGTGTGGGCTTGAGGCAGCACTGCACTATAGAGTGGGAATATTCTGCAGGCAGCAGCAATTCTAGGCCCAGGGTGGGTGCCAGGGCTTTTCCGTGAGCTTACTTGTTTAAGGGATTTGCTTACAAAAGCAGGTATGAGACTCTGTTCCCAAGCCCAAGGTAGTGAGCATTACTGGCCCAAGTGTTTTTTACCAGTTTAGCCTCCTGGAGCTTTCAGTGGTGTGCAAAGCTTGAAAAAGCTTTCTCACACCAGAGACTGCACCATGCTGAGAATGAAAACATCAGCTGCATACTCTGGGGGCTCTCTGTTCAGACTGGTGCCTCAGCTCTTAACACAGCAGAGACTTTGCCCTTCTGCAGTGTCACTACTAGAGAGCTCAAAGCGTTTCACACACTTAACGTTTAATTCCTTTGGTGAGGCCCTGTCAACGCAGCTCAGCTTGAAGCTAGAACAGCTTGTGTCAGATGTAAAAAGGACAGTTATCAGGGCTTTTAACAGAAAAAAATGAGGGGAATTATGGCATGAAAATCCTACTGGGGATTTCACTTTAAAGCATGCCAGTACAAATCCCAGTTCAGAAGTTATTTGCACACAGGCAGAGGTGGTTTTCTCTTGACTGGGCTCTTGCTGCCGGCATAGTCAACACCATGGTGTTTAGCAGCAGAAATCCTGCACACAGGCCTGGTTCTCCCTGGCAGGGAGAACCTGCCCTAGTAACAATCCCACTGAAGCCAGTTGGTGGGGCATATGCCAGCTGTCACAGCCAGGAGCACAGCTCAGCACCATAAATAACAGCTGAACCTAAAGCTCTTGTTGGGTCATATGTATAACCCAGACAAAAATCCAGGTGAAATGTAGCAGTTCCAGGGGAGAGAGCAAACTTCATTTCCTCTTTGCTGATCAAAAGGGACTTAACAGGGCTGTCTGGGGACAAAGACAGGAAAAAGCTTTTGCATTCCTGCTGAGTCCATACAGTGCAAATGCCCCATAAGAACATACTCCTGCCACAATACCCAGCAGCTTGATACTTCAGCTTATATTTCCCAGATATCTAGAGGGAAAAATGCCACACAGCAAAACTGCAGCCTCTTCACATGGCATGTACAAAGAGATCAGCAGTCTTAGAGCAGTAAGCTTGCCCATGACCTGTAGGAAAGCTGTGAAGAAGCTCACCTATCCTTGGGAGGCAGGAGCCTAGCTACAGACTATAAGCTCCCCTGTCCTTCTTGTGATGTTTCAGCTGTGATAGTGTGTTCAGCCTTGATTTAGTAAGAGTTGAACTGAAACCTGAATTTGTGACATTGTATTAGTTTCTCTGTTTGACCAAAGACATTGTGTAACCTCTGTCCCCTTTGTTTAGGTTACAGGCATATGTCTCTGGCTCTGAACAAGACTGGAAGGAGTATTGTGTACTCCTGTGAGTGGCCTTTTTACTTGAGGCCTATGCAGCAGGTAAGGAGTGTTTCTCAAGGCTTATCCTGGGGCTGAAAGTGGGAAGAACAGAAAAGCATTAATACTGCAAAACAGGCTCCTGAGAAACTTGCTGCTCTCTGGTCTGACAGAGAACAAGATTGTAAGGTGGAGGAAAACCACTTTTTCCTCGAGTGCTGAAGTATACCTGAAGCAAGTCATTACTCTCCTGAAAAGAATTCAGTAGGATCCTGCAGCATGAAGGTACAGCCCAGCTGGAACATGCCAGAGAACACGGCAGCATCCATCTGCTTTCTGTCTCCAAGGAGCCAAGCAACAAAACATTGGCAGTGCAGCCACACAGCTAGCAGATAGTTTGGTGTTATTCCTCCTGGATGGAGAGTGCTGCAGACTCAGCCTTAGTCTCCTCTAGGGACCAGGAGAGAGGCTTTAGAACAGCCTCTTTAACAGGAATTTTCCACCTTGTTTACCAACAGATTCCTACTAGCCAGGGTCCCTGACTGACATGTTGCTCTCAATCCATAGTTGGCTTCCCCTGTGCTACCATGACAGGATGCTGCCATTCCCTCCCACTGGGAGTTAAATGCAGTAGTCACCTAAGAGTGTAAACCCAGTAAATGACAGTAATTACGGGGATGTCACCGTTTAATCCCACTGGCCCCGTCACACCTTCAGTAAAATAGCGATCAAAGGAATTTTGTAACAGAGCTAGGTGGCCACAACTATTCTCCCAAGGGAAGCAGTAGTATTGTCTGGAGCGTGGCAGACTCGGGTTACTGGGCACAAGGTGTCCTAGGGAATCAACACACACTAAGTCACCCAGATAGCAGGTGATGAAAGCTGTTACCATAGTTCTCCCCCAGTTATCTCTGATCCAGTCTGGCCTTGCATACGGTCTTGTTCTTGTAAAGACTCTGGCTAATCCAACTCATTGTTTTGGCAGCCCAATTACACAGAGATCAAACAGTACTGCAATCACTGGAGGAATTTTTTTGATGTCTATGATTCCTGGAGAAGCATCAAGAGTATCTTGGACTGGACAGCACTTCACCAGGACAGCATTGTGAAGATCGCTGGGCCTGGGGGCTGGAATGATCCTGACATGGCAAGTAGAGCAACGCCCACCTCCCTTGCAGTACCAGAAAAAAATCCTTTCCTTGGCTGTAGGCTGAGAAGGATCAGGTGGGAGGAAACATTGAGGGGAAGGGAAAGAGAACTACAGCTGTGGGCAGTACCGAGGAAGCACGGTCTCTGTAATGCATCCTCTACAAGCAGTGCCTGTTCAGAACACAGGCATGGCAGTGGGAGACAGTCTCCAAAGTGCTGATCTCCCACCAGAGGGAAAACTCCTGGGTGCCAGCATTGCAAGGAAGGAATAGGCTGCATCCAAAAGCAGATTCTTAAATGCTGTCTATCCAGATCCTTCTTTACCTTCACCAATGGTTCATCCTAAATTGGCACACTAGTTACGACTTGCCTTTCCCAACCAGCTGGTACTGCTCCTGGCACTCAGCCTGTCTAATCAGTCCCCAATTAGGGATCCCACCCTCGGCATCCTGTCATTTACTCAGGTTGGTGGCCTGGTTTCTCCTTGGCAGGCAGCATTACCAGGCTTGTTTTCCTGTCACAGCTGGTGATTGGAAACTTTGGGCTGAGCTGGGACCAGGCGGTGACTCAGATGGCAATGTGGGCTATTATGGCAGCTCCCCTCTTCATGTCCAATGACCTGCGGCACATTAGTCCTGAGGCCAAGTGGCTGCTCCAGAACAGAGAGGTGATCGCCATCAACCAGGATCCACTGGGCAAGCAAGGATACCAGATCACCAAGGTACGGCAGGACCAGGCTGGGGGTGCAGTGCGGGGCACAGGCAGCGAGCCTCCTCAGAAAAGGGACACTGGGGACACATAGTGTATAGAGTGCTCAGGGTTTGGGAAGAGAAGCCCACTGAGCCCACTTAAACAGACAGGCACGAAGACCATCAGTTCTGCCTCCCCTAACATAAGCCCTGGTTTTATTTTCTCCTCAACAGGACAAGAACTTTGAGCTGTGGGAGCGGCCCCTGTCTGGCCAAGCCTATGCCGTGGCAGTGCTGAACCATCAGGAGATTGGGGGACCCCAGAACTTTACTTTCCCCCTCACCTTCCTCGGCAATGGGCTGGCGTGCAACCCAGCATGCTCCATCCGGCAGGTCCTGCCAGCCAGCAGGGACTGGGGCGTTTACAGCTGGGTCTCCTCCCTGAGTGTGGAGGTGAACCCAACAGGCACCGTGCTGCTGAAGGTAGTGGCACTATAGGAAGGACAGAGACAGCCTCTGAATGCCTAAAACTTGTCACAAATAGCCTGTTCCTTTCCTCCAAGCAGGCATTCACTACTTGAGTGCTTCTAACCTGGACTTTGAACCTTCAGCCTAATGTGACAAACACCCATCACTCCATCACCAAGAGACAACAGAGAAAGGTGTGCTGCTTCTCTTCTCTTTACCCTTTCTCTGGCATCTCGCCTAACTCCTTCTCCAAGGGGCTGTAAGGTCCCCAGCAGGGCAGCTGTTAATGCCCACAGCCACTACCGACCAAAGCAATGCAAAGGATACATGCAGCATCTTACAGCTCTCCTCGAGCACTTCAGGCCCAATAGGGAAGCACCCTGGCTGCCTTGCTCTTGCTTTGCCAGGCCAGGACACACAGTCCAAGAACAAAAAAAGCTACTCCTATGCCTGCTGAAGAAACAACACTCCACAGAGCAGGGGTATCTGCTTCCACCTTCTGACAGCTCAGGGACTGGCCTTAATCAGTTCAGCACTTCTTAGCAACTGCTTTCTTAACAGCTGCCTGGCTAGTATAGAGGTGATTATCTTAGCTTAGGACTCCGCTTTTAGAGGGTTTCTCTTTATCCTCTCACCAGTGGCTGTCACTTCACTTTAGATGACAACTCCCTCTACTCTTTATGGGGCCACTGGGGTCCCCTTCCTCAGTGAGCTGTCTTCCAGAAATACCTGTGTGCTTGCTTTCCACTGCTGGCAGTAGCCTTTAGGTTGAGTAACACAGGTCCTTCTGAGATAGGTACTTAAGTACTTATGCAGCCATCCGACTACTACACAATCAAGATGTCTTGATTTGTTCTTATTTCTGTAATTAAGCACTTTGATTAAAGTGTCCCTTAAAAAGGCTTTTTCTTAGTTCCACTGCACAGGTGTACAGCATGGTACCTGAAATTAAGTCAGCCTTTAGAAAACAGGCCTGTTTGTTCCAGTCACTAAGTTCCAGTTAAATTTGTCATGACTACAAACAGCACTCAATAAAGCTGACACAATGAAGCCATACAGTCCATCGTGCAGGCGGAGGCCAAAGCCACTGCTGCTAACAGCTTAAGCAGCAGGAGTTTGAAATCGCCAGTCCCATCAGCCAGTACTGAACAAGCAAAAATACAAATGCTGTTAGTGTTCATTAACAGCTCTCAGTCTCTATGACGTGAAGAGGCACGTCTCCATCTTGCAGTTCTATTTCCACTACAAGAAAGCTGCTCTTAAGAGAGAGCTCTGCATTGTGCTCCCAGTACCTGCCACCAGCAGACTTTGTACGGGCAGGCAGCATAGCGCTGCCCCAAGTGGGCAATCCCCTCAAAGCCCCGGCAGGCTGTCCTGGCATGTAGTATGCCCACCACCCCACCAACCAGCGAAGATACAGAAAAACAAGCAATGATCACTTCCAAATACTTTAATATGGTCCATAACAATGAGTAGGATGGAGCTTAGAACTGGATCACCTGGCCCTGTAAGACAGAAGAGACGAGTGAGTTTATTCACCACTGAATGTCACCACCCTTTCTCAGCCACTCTTGGTACACAAACATACCTTTCTCTTCTTGTCTCCTCCCAGTTCAAAGTGCTTGCACCTCTTAATTGCCAGCATCCTCTTGGACCTGCAGTTGGGCTCCACGCACTCCAGCCTCAGCACAATCTTCTTTGTGGTCTTCGCCTGGGAGAAGAGCAGAGCAGAGCATTATCAGTGAACAAAATGTCCACAAGCAGACAAATTGCCACTCTCAGGAAAAGCTTGTTACCTGCACTCCTGAAGATTCTACAGATTCTTCTCAAAGTGTAAAGAAAAAGACTATGAACACAGTTAGGCCCCCTCCATTAAAAACAAGAAGGCACCTGAAGGACCAGTGCACGAGTAAGGTGGGTCTGTGCCTTCACAATAAAGGACACAGGCAAAAGCATTCAATGGGGCAAGGCTGGTTCCCTGCAGGGATGAGCCACACTGGAACAAAGTCTGTGCCAGTGAACGCACCAAGGCACAGGCACTTCTGCAGCGTGGGAGAACACGCTGACAGTGCTCAGGAGGATTTCAGCAGAACACTGGGCAGAAGAAACACCTGAAAGCAGCACAGCTGACAAACCTTTCTCAGAAGGAGTAGTGACACAATGTGCTCAATGCAGACCCACAGCTACTGAGAAGTTAGATGAAACCTAAAAGACTACAAAGGCAAGAATCCAAAGCTGCGAGGCTACTGTAGCCACTGGGCAGAGCTGTAACCACCTATTATAAGCCTCATCCATTCATCCATATACTGCTGGTTGAGAACAAACCATCATGGGGATAGCAGCGTACACCTGGACACTGCCAAACTGCAAGAACAGTACAGCTTCTTTGGGTACCCTGCTTGGAGAAGCATTTTCTGCAAGATTTCCCCACTTCCTGGCAAAAAGTCCACTTGAAAAACTGCTGTCTGAAAAACTGCTGTCTCTTTTTTTTCTTCCTGAACATCTCCATCAGAACACCAAGGCTTTCCAGCAACGAGACAAGTAGCTCTATAAGCGTAACTAAACAGTTCACACAAAAAGTGTAACAAATCAGCCCATCGGGTTTTGCTTCCCTGCTGTAAATACCACAGCTTTTGCCCCCCTGCCCCCAACTCCTTGGCTGGAGGTACAGAGGGAAAACATTCTGCAAGACTACAGTCCCAGGTACCCACATTGAACAGGAAGGATGACAGTAGCAGGTTTCTGCAACTCATCTGTAACAGAATGCACTGCTGCCCTTCCACTGCTGCTTTGAGACTCTCACGAAAGGCCTAATGCAGCAGCTCTCACTGGCTCACCAATATGGGTTTCCACAGAGACAGCCGACTACAAGAAAATGATGTCATGTTCTGTGGTACACCCAGGAGCTGCACAGGCTTCACTTCTATCATACCCTTATCAGTGGAGTCAGCATCACTATGCAGAGAGCCTCCAAACCCAGCACAAAGTTTCAGTTACAAACTACTGATACTTCATAAGGAAAGCAAGCAGCAGGCTCCCTTTCCCTTCACCATACTCTTCCTCCTTGGCAAGCAATGATGAAAACACTCTTTTCATTAAAAGCATCACTTCCAATAAACCCTGCTGCCCTACATCATCAAGGCTCCCTGCAGAACCTGCTCTGCAAATACACGCTATGTCACTCTTGCTATGTCACTCCTGCAAAGAAAGGAGCATCAACATGAGAGAGAAGCAGCAGGGAAGATGAGCAGAGGGGGACAGGGAGCTTACACTCCCCAGACAGCACTACCAGCACAGAGCTGCTGTAACATGGCTTAAGCACAGGACCACAAGGCTGCAGGAGGCAGCTGGGCATGTGGATTGCCAATAAAGTTTCAAGAGCAGCACTCACCTTCTTACGGAAGATGGGCTTTGTCTGGCCTCCATAACCACTTTGCTTCCTATCGTAGCGTCTTTTTCCTACAGGAGGAAATGGTTCTGTTTAGCCAACACCTCACTACACAGAAGTAATCCCCCCTTCTCCCACAGCTGCATGCTCAGCCCACAGACATCACACTGGCACGGGACACAACCACCCAGGCCCCCCACAACTGCCCCAGGGCCGTGCCCCGGAGCTCCCAGCGCGCACCCGCCCCTACCCTGGGCGTAGAGGGAGTCCTTGCCCTTCTTGTACTGGGTGACTTTGTGCGGCTGGTGCTTGCCACATTTCTTGCAGTAGGTTCGGCGGGTTTTCGGGACGTTCACCTAGAAGGGCAGGAGGGAGGTGGTGAGCACGGCCAGGAGCCGCGCAGGGCGCTGCAGAGACGCCGCGCTGTAGGGCCTCCCCTGCCCTCGGGGAGGCCCTACACCCCATCCCGGGCCTACGGCCTTCCCCGCCGCCCCAACCAGGCCTAGCCGCCGGCCAAGCAGCCACCGCAGCGGCCAGCGCCTCGGGCGGGCGGAGCGAGCCGCCACCGGGGCGGATGGCAGCAGATAGAGCTGAGCCCGCTGCCGCGTCACTCACCATCTTGTCCGCTACGGCCGGCGAGAAAGAGCGCCCCGGAAGCGGAAGCAGATAGGAGCGGTGGGCCATAGAGAGGAGCCGCGCTGTCAGACACCGAGCCTGCAGCGCCCCCTCCCGGTGGGAGGTAGAGGCGGCCGGGGGGCGCAGGGAGCGCGCAGGGTTTGCGGGTGGGCGGTGCAGGGCGTAGGAGGTGGGGATACGTGGCTGCGGGGGTGACGGGGTGTCTGTGGGATGTGCGGAGTAGTGTCAGGCAGCTAGCAGGAACATGGTGCTGCCCCCCGCTCGCCCCATAGCCCGGACCCCCGCCCCAGCCCCGGCCCTGCAGCCGTGGTGCCATTTCCAGGCCCTGTGTCCCCTCCGTGTGGGGCAGGGCCTGGCCGTGCCCGAGCCCCCGTGGTCCCACAAAGGTGGCCTGGCCGTCTCCAGGAGGAAACACAGATGCTGCTTTTGAGTCAGATACCAAAAAAAGGGGAACCGAAAGGGTGGGGTTGGCCGGCCCCGTCCTTCCTCCCTGCGTGGCCGACCCTAGCGTGCCTCCCTGCCTCCCCACTGTCACAGCCACTGTCACAGCCACCCTCACCGCCAGGCTGGGCCGCCCGGGGCCGACACGGGGCAGCGGGCGCAGCAGGACCCCAGCTAGCCAGAGCAGCAGCAGGAGGGCTCGGTGAGTGCACCGGGGTGCGGAGGGCCCGGGAGCTGTGCCCCAGCACCACGTGCCGCAGGGAGAGGCGTGGTGGGGAACACACGGGTGGCGGTGCCCTGGGTGCCAGCGCAGCTCCGTTAATGTTTCTGGGGGGGAGCCAGGGCAGTGGTAGGCAGGAGCTTCCATGGGGTGCCGGCCCATGGTCTCGCACTACTGCTGGGCTCCACAGTGGTGTCAAGGGCCATGGAGCCTGTCAGTGGTGGGAGAGCCACGCTGGGCACCAGCCACATGCTGCCAAGCTGCGGGCGAGCCGAGCTGGGATGCTCAGCCTTGTCCTGCAGCCTGGCCAGCTCTGAGCAGGGGAAGGGAGGGACAGCTGCCATGGCGCCACAGTGCAGGGGGCCATGGAGGGGCAGCAGAGCAGGGCAGTGGGGCGGTGTGTGGGTGGCACGGGCTGTGGAGTGCACTGGAGCAGAAGATCTGGGTGGTGCATGGGTGCCAGGGACTCCAAGGCTACACAGGAACAGGAGGGCAGGGTGGTGTGTGGGTGCCAGGAGCTCTGGGGTTGCAGCCGAGCACAGGGTCAGAGTGGTGTGAGGGTGCCAGGGACCCCAGAGGTGCCCCAGAGCAGGGGGTCAGGGTGCTGACAGTGCCTTTGACTGCTCCTTGCTTGTGCTCTTTGCAGTGATAGCTGCTGGGGGCAGCTGTTTTTTGTTCCTGAGTCTCTTCCATGCAGGAGATTCCCTCCTCTGTCCCTCCTGCCCTTCATTTTTTGTCACCCTCCAATCTGCACCTGAAACACGAGGGCTGTGGATTTTGTCACTCCCAGACATCCCATCATCCTTCCCACATCTCCTGAGCATGTCAAGCCCCCTGCCAGCCCCCCATGAACCATTGGTGGCAGGCAGGCTCAGCTCCTCAGCAGGACAGGGGCAGGGGCTAGGGCGCCTGCCTGCAGGGGCCTGGCCCCAGGACCATGGTGAGGCACAGCGACCGGTGGCATGGGCCAGCAGTATGTGCTGGGCCCAGTGGTGGTGTCAGAGCATGCTTGGCCAAGGTGTGACAGTGGAAGGAAGTCACATTAGCTGGAGGAGGACACACAGAACATACTTTCACCCACCCACTCGCCACCTCTGCTGTCATGGCATGACGGTGATGGCTGGCTGCGGAGGTGAGTCCTGCAGGGCACCCACTGCCCCAAAGGACAGTCAGGGACAGCATGGTGCTGGTGGCAGTGCTGGGGAGAGGGAAGCTGTGCCACGCTGGGGACAAGGAGGCAGTGCTGGGGACAGGGCAGCTGTGCCATGCTGGGGCAGAAGCCCTCTGCGATACTCATTGTCCTTTCCTCTCTGGTGGCATGATCCCGGAGGATGCAGAGAGGACGTGTCCCATCTGCCTGGCACTGCTGGCAGTGAGCCAGCTGCTGCGACTCAAGGTGAAGCTTCTGGGGACCCAGCAGTGCAGTCAGGATGGGCTGGAGCCCAGGGCCACTCACCCCTGTGTCTGTGGGGCACCTCCTGCTCTTGGGACACAGGATCTGTAGCCACATTTTCTAGCTAGGGAAACTGAGGCATGGGGCTAGAGGGGGATGCTGAGGTCCCTCTAGGCTTGCCCCGGCTAGCCAGCAGTCTAGGGTCAGTGGCCACCCCAGCCACCTGCCCTGTGCCCAGCAGGCACTCCAGTTCCTGCCTCCCCCAGCCTAGATCAGCCAGCAGAGGCTGCTGTTTTTTTCTAAAAGACTCTGACGACTCATTTTTCAAGGTGTGTTTTTTAGGTTGGTTTTTTTGTTGGTTTGGGTTTTTTTTGTTTTGTTTTTTTTTAAACCACCCAAACAAGCTGGAAAGGCCTGAGCCATGAGAGCCATAAGGGGATGGCAGGGGGGACCCTGGGAAGGGAGAACCCTGTTTGTCCCCAGCCTCTCTGCCTATAGCCAACACAGTGGGGAAGGGTCAGGATTGCAGCAGCGGGATCTGTGTTGGGAAGGTGTGGGCATCACCAGCAGATGGGGGACGCCCCTGTGCCTGCCCCTGAGGCTCAGGCATGCCCTGGAGAGACGCACAGGGATGGGATCCGCTCCTGGCAGTTTGTGGTCCCCAGCTGGTCCCTGTCATGAGTGAGCCAGTGCCTACCTCCACGTCCGGAGAGTGGATGGGCTGCCAAGCCCGGCAGCAGGGTGCTGGACCCCTGACTGTGGCCCACCTTTGAGCCTCCCCTGGAGGAAAGGGGCTATGGGCAGCCAGGGAATAAAACAGCTTCTCCAAAACTATGACTGTAGGAGAAAAAAGGGAACAAGGTGGAGGTGAAGGGGGAGCAGGGCACATAGTAGTCAGGGCAGGAGACATGGAAGAGGGCTCTGGGGATCACAGTTCAGCGGTGGCTCCATGTAGTTCCTGCTAGGTCCAGGCTGCAGTCAGGTGTTGGTTACAGCCCTCAGAGGAGACGGCCACAGCTCTGGCTGCACAGCTCTGACGGGCTGCTCCAAGAGGTGGGCTAGGGCAGATTTCAAACCCCCTGAAGGCAGCACAGCAGTGGGACAAGGAGCTGTCATCTGAGCCCTTTCCTGCCCTAAAACTCAGGAGGAGAGCTTCACTGAGGAGGCCTGGGGGAGGATTTAACCCCTCTGGTTGCTGACTGGAGGCAGACCTTTCATCCTGGCCTCTGGTAAGCCCTGCTCACAGGGAGGAAAGGGGCTTGAGCATTGTCCCCGCACTCCTGCAGGCTCCATGGCTCCGTGCTCTCAGCAGCATGGCCCTGCGGGTATTCGGGGCCAGGACCTACCCACAGTTTTTTAGGGACTGGCTTTCCGTGGCTGTCCCTAGTGCACTGCCAAGTCAGCATGTCCCTGACATGGAGCGCCTGTGGTGCGTGGAGGAAGCGGCCCACACACACATGCACGATGTCGGAGGGGAGGAGGGAGCCTGCTGGGTGTCGCTGCTCAGGCTCTGTGCTCCTCCCCCAGACTACAACATCTTGCAGCCTCTCCGGCTCCCTTCCTCTCCAGCTGTCTGTGATCTTCTGTCCATCTGTGCACCAGGGAGCCCCTCCAGCACCTGGAGGGATTCAAAGATGGCTAGGCGTTGGAAAGGGAGAGATCACATCGCAAATACCCTGCACTGACCTGCCCCGCGCACCTCTGCAGCTCATTCCCCCCGTGGGGGTCCCAGCAGTCCCTGGCTGCCCCTCAGGCAGTGGGGAAAGTGCACCTGAGCGAGGTCCAGCAGTGGGCAGGTTTTTGGCTGAGCAAGTGCCGTGTCAGTGTTGTCCTGCCCACAGCAACCTGGTGAGCACCACGTGGAGGAGGCCGGGGGGGCCGACATGGCCAGCGTCATCCTGGAGAGCATCTTCTTGAAGCGTTCGCAGCAGAAGAAGAAAACTTCTCCCCTCAACTTCAAGAAGCGCCTGTTCCTGTTGACAGAGAGCAAGCTGTCCTACTATGAGTACGACTTTGAGCGGGGGGTGAGTTGGTGGCCCCAGAGCCACAGGGGCTGTGCTATGGCAGTGCCCATGGGTCACCTGTTGTCCCTTGCCAGAACCCAGCCCAAGGAGTGGTTAGACAGGCGCGGTGGTTAGCTTGAATCTCCCCCTTGGCAATTGTTTGAATCAACCCTGTCTCTTGCAGCGCCGGGGCAGTAAGAAGGGCTCAGTGGACATTGAGAAGATCACCTGTGTGGAGACGGTGGTGCCTGAAAACAACCCTCCCCCTGAGCGGCAGGTCCTGGTGAGGAAGGTCCCAGGGTTCCCACTTGTGTCCCCCTGTCCCCTTGCTGGGGAAGTAGGAAGAGTTACCCAGCTCTTGGGGTGGTGGGAGTGGGAAATAGCCCTGCTTGGCATGGGGGGCTCTGTAGCCACAGCCAGTATGATACCAGGGGTCCAGCTTGATGCAGGGCAGGGAGAGCAGGGGGATGCCAAAGGCTGTGGATCCCAAGGGAGATGCCAGCAGATGAGCAGCAGGATGCCAGCATCTGTCTCTGCCTCTCTCTTCCAGAGAAAAGGAGAGGATTACAACAACATGGAGCAGATTTCAATCATCGAACGATTCCCCTACCCCTTCCAGGTGAGTCCTCACAGCACCCCCTTTGCTGGTCTGCTCTGCCTGGCTGTGGGGTGCTAGGGGGAGGACCCCAGAGGGACCTGGGGCCAACACAGCATCCCTGCCTCACTGCCAGGTGTCACTCAGCTACTTGTGGACACCCTGCTGCTGTCCACATTACGTGGGGCAAGCAAGCCTCTGCAAGCCCTGAAGAATTGGGCAGCTCTATTTAAGGGGGCTGCTTAGATGGAAACGTGCTTCTGAGCTCTGTCCTATCCCTTTCGGTCCGCTGGTCAGTGCTGGAGGGATGCTGTCTGCCAGCTGCCCACTCAGCCCCCAGCCCAGCTGCCTGCCCCTGCTGGCACCCAGCGCAGCCCCTGACACACTGAAAGTCAGAGAAGGAAGTGGAAAGTCTCGGGGGAGGGGGCTTATTTATAACCTCTTTGTCATGGTCCCATGAGCACCGTGTGGGGCCAGCACACACCGGCATGGCTTGTGTGCTGCACCAGCTGCTCAGGGTGACCACAAGCCTTGGCTCCCCCTGTGCTCCCCGGGAGACCCCCAGCAGGGGTGCTGAGGCATGTGGTCCTGCAGGTGGTATATGATGAAGGGCCCCTCTATGTCTTCTCCCCGACGGAGGAGTTGCGCAAACGATGGATCCATCAGCTGAAGAGTGGTGAGTCTGGGGGCTCTGCAGCTCCCTTGGAGAGCAAACACAAGCAATTGGTTGTGTGTGTGGCATGACCCAGAGCTCTGGGTTTCCGGGCACTTGCTATCTTGTGGTTACGTTATCACATGTCTACAGAAGAGCGAACGCTGATCAGAAACTTCTCCCGTGATGAGCATACTCATAAGGCCATGGCCCTACATGCGCAGTCTCTAACATCCCTGAGCTGACAACAGCCTCTCCTGCCTGTGGGAGGTAGACCTTCACCTCTGTTATCCTCTGACTTCTGCAGCACCACAGCCACCTTGGCTGAGGCTTCTTGTGCTCTCACAAGCCTGCTCCAAATTAGCTCAAGCAGGCTCAGAAGTTCTTGAGGGCAAGACGAAATAGCAGATGTGGCCATCCAGCTGTACTGGCACGAAAGGTAGAGCCCCAGTGCTTTAGGAAAAAAGGACAAAAAGCCTGCTGGACACCAGGGAGTGTCCCTCCCAACACACCCTGACCCTTGCGAGGTGCTGCTGAGCTAATGCGCAGCTGCATGGGTGCTGCCTCCTCGAGCTGAGAGCATATTGCAGTGGCACTGCACAGATGGGCTCGGGTGCTTGCAGTTGGCCAAAATCTGCCGCAGCTGCCCATGTGTCTCTTGGTGCGTGTGTATCTTTCCGTGGCTTTGTGCTGGTGGGGCGAGATTAGCTGCTTGAATTGACCCTGGGAAGTTTGCCTAACCGAGGCGGAAGCAGAGCAGGCTGATAACGGGGAAGTCAGTTATTTCGCGAGAGCCCTGCTGCTCTGTCATGGCAGGCAGCCAGCCCTCTCCCCACTTCCCTGCTATGAGAGGGGGCTTGCTGTGGCAGCTGAAGCCAGTGTAAAATCCACAGGAAAAAGGAGAGAGAAAATGCTGGCCTTTTGCTGCTGGGATGCCCTCATCCTAGCCCACCAGAGAAGGGGGTCTCCACACCACACAGAGCTGCTGTGGGCCAGCACCATGCTGCGGTGGTACTGAGGCACAGCCAGTTGTCCCTCTGGCTTGGGGAGAAGTACAAGGAAGCTGTTTGGTGCCTGCCTGGCAAGGGACGAGTCTTTCCAGCAAGGGAAGTCTCTGAGCAGGTAGGGGATGGTGGCAGTGCCCTGCTCTCCCCATGGATGAGCCCGGCACAGCACTGACCTCCCTCCCCACTTCTGAAAAAAAGGGTTCAAATGAGCTACAAACCAAGGGCCTCAGCAGCCTGGGGGATGCTGGACATTTTAGTTGGCAGGAAGGCCTGTCAGAGCAGGACCTGGCCCTCCCAGCATACTCGTGTTCCTGTGTCTGCCCATATTGCAGAGCTGCAGACGAGCTTTGATCAAATCAGAGGAAAGGCCTGTCCCTCCCTGAGCTAAGGTTTTGCGGCACAGGGTTTCCATAGCCACAGCACTGAAACGTGAGCAATGAGCTGAGGGAAACCTGAGCAGGAGGGCTACATGTGACTGTATCAGTAGCACAGCAGAGGGTGAAATTATTTAATGGGGCTGTTCATCTGCATTCAGGGAGCAGAGGGCTCTCTGCAGCAAGCTGGGGACGCAACCCCGAGTCACACACATCTCATCCCTTCTGCCACAGTGATACGGTACAACAGTGACCTGGTACAGAAGTATCACCCCTGCTTCTGGATTGACGGCCAGTACCTGTGCTGCTCCCAGACAGCCAAGAACGCCATGGGCTGCCAGATCCTGGAGAGCAGGAATGGCAGTAAGACACTGGGCACCCTCACCTTGCCCAGTCCCCAGCCCCTGGGGACAACTGCAGCATGCCACCAGGGATCTCACCTTAGTCCCTTTTCTGCTCTGAAGGTTTAAAAGTTGGGCGGTCGCATCGTAAGACAAAGAAGCCTCTTCCCCCCACTCCTGAGGAGGACCAGGTAGGGGCCAGCGTGAGCATGTGGGTTTGCTCCAAGGTGTTAAGGAAAGGTCTACCTGGGAAAAGCCAAGAGATTCAATGAGTGACAGGGCAGGCCAGGGCTCTGCTCTGGAGAGGGATGTCAAGATGGTGCCTTAATGGAGAAGGAGCTTGAACCAGGGGATGGAGCCCAAAGGCCTGGAGGAAGGTCCAATGATCTTACCCCCGAGGTTCCCCAGAGGGAGCTGGGAGGATAGAGAAGCTCTGATGTAGGGTGGAGGAGTCACAGGTTAAGCCAAAGGTAAAGAGAAAACAACTTATCTCTTGTGAGGATGGGTCTCCAAGGAGGAAATGTTGCAATAAAAAGCATCGGGGGTGGATTTGTCTCCGGGTAGAGATACGTGTGGGAGTTGAGACAAATGCTGTGCTGACCTGGCCTGAGCCCACTGCCCTGCCAGGCCCGGGGAGGGCCTTGCCTGGGAAACTGTGTGTCTACCAGCTTCACCATGTCCCACGCTCTCCCTCACTCTGGGGAAGATGGCGACGAAGCCCCTGCCCCCCGGGCTGGCCCCCAGCACAGCAGGTGAGATGAAGAAGGTGGTGGCCCTCTACAACTACCTGCCGATGAACGCGCAGGACCTGCAACTGCAAAAGGGTGAGGAGTACTTCATCCTGGAGGAAAGCCACCTGCCCTGGTGGAAAGCCCGTGACAAGAACGGGTAAGAGCTCCCACTGCCTGCTGCACTCACCCTGCAACAGTGCCCTCTCCTGGTGCCAAGGCACTGGTGGGCAAACACATTTCCTTAGCGTCACGGGGGTTAAGACTGGCTGCCTGCTTGCCTGTGGGCTCCCGTGTGGGGTGGCACATGAGGAGGGTGGGGGGGACTGAAGCAGACTGCAGTATCAGCCCTCTCCAAGCATGAACCCAAATGGGTTTCTGCCAAGGTTTTTGAGCCCATTTCTACTCAGCCTTCTGGGACAGGAGGCTACTTTCCCTTGACCTCCTCCATCATTGTGTGACCAGCCCCTTTTCTCCTGCAGGAAGGAAGGATACATCCCCAGCAACTACGTCACTGAAACCAGCAATTCCCTGGAGATCTTTGAGTGAGTAAGAGAATGCACAGGGACATGGCAAGTTGAGCTTGGTTGGAGCCTTTTACATTCAGCTCTGTTAACCTACGCAGCCTGTGAGCCCAGGCTGGCTGGGTCATTCTCCCTCTTGCACACCCTTTGAGAGCCTCCAGCCTCTTGACAGCCATCCTTGCCACGCTCTCTGCACCACCTGTCCTGGCTGGGCCAGGGTCAGACCCAGCTGGGGACAGCAGTGGCTGCAATGATCTCCCTGATGGCTGTGTCCCTGTTCCAGGTGGTACTCCAAGAATATCACTCGGAGCCAAGCGGAGCAACTGCTGAAACAGGAAGTAAGTGTTGTTTCCCGAGGCTAGGTCCTTTCTACATACCAGCCCTCTGTGGGCTGCTGTCACGTTGTGTCCAGCATGGGACCAACCCTGGCTTGCACTGGGAGGGGAGTGTCACCCCAAAAGCCCCAGGAACCATCTCTACCCCAATGTGACATCCTCCTGGCAGGCACTTCAGGAACTGGCCCCACAGGCAGGGACGGGAAGCAGGACTCCCCTGACTTATCACATCCTCTCCAGCCATCCTGTGAGCTTCACTCACTTTCTTGCCTGTGACAGTCATGCCTGCTCACAACCACCCCGTCCCCTCTCGCCTTTCTGATTTAGGGTAAGGAAGGGGGCTTCATTGTCCGAGACTCTACGAGCAAGACAGGGAAATACACTGTCTCCGTCTATGCCAAATCCTCTGTGTAAGTGGACCTAAGAACAGCCTGTTCCTACCTCAGAGGGTCCCTCCAGGCGCCCCTCACCCTCTGCCTGTCCTCCCCATGCCACTAACCCCACGGTACTGTCTCTCCAGAGATCCCCAAGGCACAATCCGCCATTACGTTGTATGCTGCACCCCCCAGAATCAGTATTACCTGGCAGAAAAGCACCTGTTCAACACCATCCCGGAGCTCATCACATACCATCAGCACAACTCTGCTGGTCAGTGTTTGGGGGAACAGGGTCGGGCCAGCAGCCTTTTTACACACGTTGACAGGCAGGAGGCTTGTGTTCCCTCCTGGAATGTGGTGGGTAAGCGCGGTGTGGCGATCTACCTTTTTGCATTTCAGGGCTCATATCCAGACTGAAGTACCCTGTGTCTCAACACCAGAAAAGTGCTCCTTCTACAGCTGGCCTCGGCTATGGTAAGCTGGCCTGGGCTACCTCACAGTTCCCTGGTTGCAGGGCCCATCTCTACCAGCAGTAACTTTCTGGGGCTGGGATCCTGGTTGTCCCATGGCAGCAGGGATTACAGCCTTCCCAGGAATCACTTCCCAGCAATCCCTGGCCCTCTGGTGACAGTACTGACCAGGAGACACCAGAAGCTACTTTGCTCCCCATCCCATGGAGGAACAGGTCTCAGATTTCATGGATTTTTTGGGATGGTTTTTCAGGCAGCACATGCTCATGAACTCTTCTTGGGCTTGCTAGATCAGATGTCTGGGAGCACCCTGCAGGGAACTCACCTGCACCCACATTACACCTGCACTCTCTCTCCTAGGGTCGTGGGAGATTGACCCAAAGGATCTGACCTTCCTGAAGGAACTGGGGACGGGTCAGTTTGGTGTGGTGAAGTATGGGAAATGGAGAGGCCAATACAACGTTGCTATCAAGATGATCAGGGAAGGCTCCATGTCAGAGGACGAGTTTATCAATGAAGCCAAAGTCATGATGTAAGTGGTGAGCAGGCTGCAGGTCAGTGCTGGATACACCTTGCCAGCATGGCTGCACTCCTGGGTGGTGTGGACAGACAGTCTCAGGCAGCCTCACACTCTGCAAAATGCATCCAAGAACCTACTGCCTTTGTGCTGCTTCCCCAGTGAGCTTTTCCACCATCGGCTGGGCCAGGAGCACCTTCCCTTCCTGAACTCTCTTTATTCACATATGTGTCTTTTGCTGCTTGGCCTTCTAGATGCCCAGAATTGCCTGTCTTGTTCCCAACACAGGAACCTGTCTCATGAGAAGCTGGTGCAGCTCTACGGGGTCTGCACCAAGCAGCGTCCCATCTTCATCATCACCGAGTACATGGCCAATGGCTGCCTCCTGAACTTCCTGAGGGAAACTCGGCGGCGGTTCCAGCCTGCTGAGCTGCTGGAGATGTGCAAGGATGTCTGTGAAGCTATGGAGTACCTGGAATCCAAGCAGTTCCTGCACCGAGACCTGGTAGGACTGCGGCTGAAGGACACAACTCCATCTCGGAGACAGCCACAGCATGTTCTAGATGGGGTCCAGCTAGTTCATCAGCATGAGGAGAGGCAGCTCTGCAGCCTTCTCTGCAGAACATCCCTCTCAGCTTCCCTGCCCACCTGAGTGAGCATGGGTGGTATGCTCTGGAGTCACTCCTCTGCAGTGAGTTAGCAGAGATTGCAGAAAGGGCAGGACAAGGTAGTTTTCCAGGGGACGAGAAATGCATTTGTGGCTAGGGCAGGGTTTGCATTAGGCAGCTTAAGCAGCATCGCTGGCTCAGACATGAAAAGGGAACCTCTCAACTCCTTTGAAAAGCTGAGCCTGCAGTGTGTCAGGCCTTGGACTGGCATTGCCAGCTTGCAGCCCTGCTAGGTGCCATACCCGATCTCCTGGTGCTGCTTTCTTTGTTCAGGCAAAATCCTGGCAGGGAACTTGCCCCTCCATACACAAATAGGATGCCTGGATGCCTCTCTTGCTATCTTTGCTGAGGACTTTGTAGCTTGCCCCAATCCAGGTGAACCCACAGGAGAAACTGAGGCAAAGTGTTAAGTGGGTGGGAGTGAGATGAAATTCCAGACAGTACAGGGGGATGGAAGATGCACGAGCATGTAGGACTGACTGCCTCAATCTCTCCACTCACAGGCTGCTCGCAACTGTTTGGTGAATGACCAAGGAATTGTGAAAGTATCAGATTTTGGCCTTTCCAGGTCTGGTAGATACATCTGTGTCACTTTCCTGTCTCAATACCCCATCTTCTCCTTCAGTCTGTTCTGCACTTTAGTCTTTCTCCCCACCATCCTCCAGCTCTGTGTTTGCTCCATCTTCTGTCTTTCTGCTTCATCTATCTGGCTCATCTTTCTTACTTCCCCTGTCCCTTTTCCCCCCCCCCCCCCCCCTTCCTTTGCTGCTTCTTCCCCCCACCTGGCTGCAGCTTTCTCTCCACATCCCATTTTTGCTATGCTTCTGTGTCACCCTATCCCTTCCTCAGTCTTGACTAACATACTTGTTTGCAAAGGGACATTTTTGCCTGCTGAAACCCCTGCCGAGTGCAACCTCTGGTCACTGTGGTTCCTTTTGGGCTTAGTCGGCTGCATGGGGGAGTGAAATGTGAAATTCAAGACAGGCACCCTGATCCCTTTATCTGCTGCAGGTACGTTCTAGATGACGAGTATACAAGCTCCATGGGGTCAAAGTTTCCAGTGCGGTGGTCTCCCCCTGAAGTGCTTCTGTACAGCAAGTTCAGCAGCAAGTCTGACGTCTGGGCTTTTGGTAAGAGCATGGCATTAATGAAGACAGAGGCCAGGAAGAGAGGGTTCCCCAACAACAGCGAGCTCCTCTGCAAACCAGCTTGAGGCACAGGAGCTCCCATGCCATGAGCTGTCCCTGCCATTTCCTGTAACAGGCGTTCTGATGTGGGAAGTTTACTCTCTGGGAAAGATGCCCTACGAGAGGTTTAATAACAGCGAGACAACAGAGCACATCATCCAAGGCCTGCGCCTCTACCGGCCGCAGCAGGCCTCGGAGCGGGTCTATGCCATCATGTACAGCTGCTGGCACGAGGTAAGTTACTCACACCCCGGGGGGCTGACAGGGCTCTGTGGGCCCCCGGGCTGGGGGCAGCGGGGGGGCAGCCAGCAGGCTCCAGCAGAGCTCCCGCCCTTGCACGGCAGAAGGCCGAGGAGCGCCCCACCTTCACCGAGCTGCTGAGCAGCATCCTGGACATAAGGGACGAGGAGCCCTGACCGGGGCTGGCCCAGCCCGGCCCGCTGGCCCCTGCCTGCTGCTGGTGCTGCCTCACGGACAGCTGGACGGACTGCCACAGCGGACGGGCCCTCAGCACCACTGTCGCGGACACGGCACTGGCCCCACCAAGCAGGGGCCTGAGGGGCCCTGACGTCCGCCACCGCAGACCCTGTCACCGGTAGGGCCCCTCCCAGCCAAGGACAGAGAGGGGGCCCCTGGCGGCGGCGGCCGGGCCCGTGCACAATAAACGGTTCCCAAGGCTACGCCTCTTTGCCTGTCGCCGCAACCCCTCCCGCCCCGCCCCGCCGGAAAGTGGCGCGCGGCGGACGAGCATGCGCACTGCGCACGGAAGAGGCGGGCTCAGCGCATGCGCGGGGCAGGCGCGGCAGCAGGGCGGCGCGGCACGTGAAGGTCGCGGCGCGGCGGTACCGGTAATACCGGCGGTGCCGCCAGCAGTGGGATGGACGCGCCGTCCGCCGCCGGGCTGGGCGGCGCCGACCCCCAGCTCCAGCGCTTCATCGAGGTGGAGACGCAGAAGCAGCGCTTCCAGCAGCTGGTACACCAGATGACCGAGCTCTGCTGGGTACGGGCGGCCCGCCGGCGGCGGGAGGGGCCACCGGTTCCGGTGACTGGGCGGCGGGAGGGGAGGAGGAGGGTCGCGGTGGTGGGGCTGGAGAACTGAGGGCCGCGCCGAGCCTTGCCCCGTGGGGGAGGAGGGAGATGGGTACAAAATGGAGACGGCGGAGGTGCAGTCCCAGCCCCGGTGAGCCTGGGGGGGGTCTCGGGAAGGAGAAGCGCGGGGGAACGGGCCGGCAAGAGCCCCCGCCGGGGGAGGCTGGGTACGCCCGAGGGCTGGAGGAGCCCAGGAGGCACGGCCCAGGCGTGCAGGGGAGGTCGAGGCGCGGTGTCCGGGACAAACGGGTCCCCGCTGTGTGCAGGAGAAGTGCATGGACAAGCCGGGTCCGAAGCTGGACAGCCGGGCCGAGACGTGCTTCGTGAACTGCGTGGAGCGCTTCATCGACACCAGCCAGTTCATCCTGAACCGGCTGGAGCAGACGCAGAAGTCCAAGTCGGCCTTCTCAGAGAGCCTGTCCGACTGAGCGGGACCAGCGCCTCGGGGGACGCCAGCCAGCCCCCCACGAAACCGGGCCCTCCGCCGCACCGGCTGCTGGTCACTGCTGCCTGAATGAGCCAGGATCAGCTCTGGGGTTTAGGATTTAATTAAATGCCAGTCTCGGGGAAGTTGCAGCCACATGAGAGCCCATGACCCACCTCCTCTGGGTGATGTGCTACTTCCAGCCCTGCAGGCCAGCAGCTCGCTTTATGCTGGGACTCCAGGGCTATGATGCTACACAGGGATTTGGAACGCACCCACGCAGCTGACCGGAGGGGTGGTGATGCTTGTGTCAGGGGGTGCTCCCAGCACTGATGTGAATCTCAGCTCTGGGCAAGGCCAGCCTGCAACTGCTGCCTTAAATGGTGCTGCACAAAACAAGCCCTCCTCTGTAGATGCTAACGAGCCCTGCAGGCACCATTGCTGTGCAGTCCGGTACAGGCATCCTTAGCAAGAAGAGCTTGTTGGGCACAGTGATCATCCCAGGCAGTGTCACTACTGGAAAATACTTTCAGACTTCCATAGGTAAATCATTAACGTGGCCAAATGACAAATTTTCAAATTGCAGCACAACTCTGTCAATACTGACTTGCTCCGTTAACTGCTTTCCCCTGGTCAATGTAATAAATACTAACTGGGTCAATTTTTAACATGAGATTCTCCTTTGTTCAGGTAGATGATCACCAAGAATTGAAAATCTGTCCTTCTTGTCATTCTCTCTCCTTTCCAGTAATCCCATTTATTGCAAAATTGGTAGGGAGGAGGCATAATTTTCTTCTGGCTACAAAGTCTGCTCTGATTTCTTGCTCAATTAATTTAGTCCCGTGAATCAGACTTGTTTCTGGGAGAGGCTGTGGCCTTTCCTCCTCTTCCCCAAAGGGCTAACAGCTCCTTCTGTCTTGTAAAGGAGTAGTTTCTTTAGAGAGACAAAATGTAGGAAATTAGTAACTAGTGACTTTATAACTTCATGCATCTTTACCTGTGGAGACCACTGGAGGCTGCGTCTTCTGGACCTCTGCCCCCAGGACACAGAGAGGAGCTTCTAACTGGACAAACAACAAACTACTGATCCACCCTCTGGAAAGGCAGCGTAGCATTTCAGCAGTGTTTACATACAGTGTGGCAGTGGGAAGCCTGGAGTGACCCACGAACAGTGGCTTGGAGCTCTACGCAGGAACCTCGTAAAGTACTTCTTTTGCACATGTCCATTTGCCACGGGTGGCTGGACAGGGAATGCGAGTTCCTAACATGGGTGGCTTGTTCCCAGGAAGGCGGCTGGCTACAAGTTCAGGATGTGTTGAACAGAGCTATGCAGATATAAACCCACATAAATGAGGATACAGCTGTCTAGACATCTTTCAGAAACTTGCTTAAATAACTAAGGACTCTTAAGTCACTCCTGTCTCCCACAGTTAAGCGATTCCCTCTCCTGTCCCTATCTTAAGTTTCTCTCGAGCATCCGCATGGTTCTTCCTACCCCTGTAATCCTTCATGCCTTTCAGTGCTGGCCCAGCTCTCAGTACAAATGCATCACTAGTCACCTGGTAACTGAGCAAATAGTTTTTTAATAGGATACAGTAGGTAGGTTCCTTATCCACCTGCACAGCAGACATTGCATGGGGAGGCTGGTCCCTCTAAGAGCCACAGAAGCATGTGGCAGCACCACTGAAGTTTTCCAGTTTTGGCTGTATTCTGTTCTTGGATTTGAATCTGTAAATAAATTCCAGCAGAGTAAGCGAAACAAGTACTTGACAGAGGAATTTTTTAATTAGTATTCTGGTATGTCATCTTTAAAGACAGACATCCATCTTCTCTCCGTGTAATGTTAGCACCATGTTAGAATATCTTGTAGCTGTTAATCTTCTAAGTATATTTTTAAAAATGAGACCGCCCCAAATGTGTGGTCTTCACATTTAGTAAGGGTTAGCACTGTGTTAGTGCTGCAGGCCTCTGCACAGCTGAAGCCTATGTCCTGATGAGGGCAGATCAATTCATGTAAAAGAACAGTGAAGAGGCACTGGATCCCAGGAACTGTGTGGTTCCCAGGGCTCCTGTCTGTAGCTGCAGGAGGCCACTGTCCCTGTCAGCCTCCTAGCAGTGGCAGGTCACCCATCTTGTACCTGGGGCAGGTAGATGGTAACTGCCAACTCCTGCTAGTGCAGTAGTAGCTAGCAGCAGCTGAGGCAGCATGTTCAACCTTGCAGAGGAGCTGCTCAGCAGTGGGAGCAGAAAGGTAGCAGCTGAGAGGCTTCCTCACATGCTTTCACCTTCCTCCTCTTCCTCTGTGCTCTGAGAGTCTTTGTCCTCTGAGGAAAGAAGAGGCTGATGCTGACATGACTGATGTCTGTCTGTGCTCCTCCACGTGGCATGTAGGTCTGCCCTGCCTTGCTGCAGGAAGAGGGGCAGGAGGTCGGAGGTGAAGGGCATGTCCCTAAAGGCGTGCAGGAGGAAGATGCCAGACACAATGGTGAGGAAGCCGCTGATGGTGCCAATGATATTGTCTAGTACCATGTGTTGCCACTCCTTGAAGAGGATAGCAGAGCACATCATGACTGCAGTGGTGAACAGCACGTAGTAAACAGGTGTGACCACAGATGTGTTGAAGATGTCCAAGGCTTTGTTCAGATAGTTGATCTGGACGCTGATGCAGATCACCAGGCACACCAGGAGCACCCAGCCCAGTGGTTCTTTCAGGACTGGCTTCCCAGAAAACAGTTCTTTCAGGGTAATCCCCAAGCCTTTGACACAGGACACAGAAAGCGAGCCGATGGCAGAGCAGACCAAAACATAAACCAGGACGTTGCTCTGTCCACAACGGGGTCCAGCCACAAAGATAAGCAGAAGGGAGCTCACCAGGACACACACAGCAAATACAATGAATCCTCAGGGAAAGAAGAATTAAAAGAGCTCTATCAGAGAACTGTAGCACCAGTGATAGATATAACTGTAGAGATGGAGGAGAGGTGGGTAACTGCCCCATCAGTCTGTGTTTTTAGCCTTGAACTGTAGGGACTAGGGTTGGGAACAGAGCTGGTCTCCAGCGTGAGCAAAGCTGCAGAGACAACAGCAGCTACAGTGCTGCCCCACAGCACCACCCAAGTCAGCCTGTCAGGGGATACAGCCGCCTGTGCTGGAAGGGGTAGGGGCGCAGCCAGGCTCCAGCACTAATGGAGGTGGGGGGGGCTTGTTGACCAGGAAGATGATAGGGCACAGCTCTGCTGGGGGCCCAGAAGGCTGGCAGAAGGCTTGGGAAGCCCTAGCTGAACTGTGGAGGCTGTGGTGGCATCAAGAGGAAAGTGGCACATCACAGGAGTGCAAGACCCTTCCAGAGTGCTCCCTGTAATGAGGAGCAGAGTCTGCCTGTTACTCTGCTTTGGTCTTCTCCCTGTGCTTCCTTCCTTCATCTCCTGTGATTTATGATATTGCCTAAATCATATCTTTGCAACCTGATTCATCCTCTAACATAAATATCAGGACTACTTGATCGCAGGTATAACTCCTTACATCACTCGTTTATCTTTGCCTGAAGTTCCTCCTCTGTCTTCCCTCAGGACACCACTGCCATTCCCTCTCCTATCCTGGCACTGCCACACGCCAGCCTCTTCTGACAGCTGCAGCTAATTCCCATGCTCCACACACTTTTTGCATCGATACTTCATAGACAGTACAAAAAGAGCACACTTGGTAACTGTTAATGACCCAAGTTCTCATCCTGCTTCGGCACAGATCGAGTGACTTGGAAGCATCACCCAAACTCCCTGTCTGCGAGGTGGGGTTCCGTCTGCTTCTTTCATCCAGGGTCAAGAGGACTTGACAGTCCTAAAAAGCCATTCTGAAGCCGGCATGTCCCTGTATGATTTCAGCGAGTTAATAAGGTGTAAATCCTCTGAGCACGTGCATTAAATGCTGTTTGACTTTCCCCAGTCTTTCACATTTAGAGTGTGGACACCCCAGCCATTTTCCACCACAGAAGGCAACCCACAAGCTATCCTGGACACAGCAGAATGTTTCCTCCACTGGTGTGCAGAACAAGAAACAGCCCAATTACCCTTTAGTTCAGTCTTTCCCAATCTCACCAAGTTGTGGTGAAGCCTGAAGTTGACAGGACCCCTTTTATTTAAGTACCTGGATCTTTCAGCTTCTCTGCCATTGACTCCAGGCTGGAAACCTCTTCTTCTTGTGGAGCATGGATCACCATCACCGTGGAGCCCAGGATACTCAGGATGCAGCCAATCTTCCCATGAACATTCAGCTGTTCATTCAGGAAAGTAGAAGACAGAACTGCACTGAAAGACAGTAAAAAAACCCAAACCAATTAGGCCAAGGGATAGGGTTCCTGAGGGAAGAGAGAGAGGAAAGCAGAGCAACTGCTTTTACTGCTAAGGGGTGATAGGTGAGGTAAGGGTGTTTCTGAGGCTGCTTACCTAACAAGGACACTTAGAGCACCCAGTGGAGTTACCAGTGTTGCAGGGGCAAAGGCATAGGCAGCAAAATTTGCTGCTTCTCCAACTCCCACTGCAAGATAAATTGTGTCAGGTGAGCATCGAAGTAGGAGCAATTCAGCATAATACAGGTTTGAGTGCAGTCAGAAGAGAGCCTCAGTTTCCATCTGAGCATCCCATGTTTCTCTGAGGTAAGTTGTGCAACCAGGAAAGAAAAGCACCAGCAAGAACAAGCAGAAGCCTGATATAGATTCCCTTGGGAAGAAAAGGTTTGTGGTGACACCTGATGATCCGTAGTCACTTATGGCTATGCAGCTGAGCAGCAACCACAGAAAAATATTTCCATAATGTCCTCAAAGCTGAAAGGAGTTTTGACCCATTTTGTATTTCTAAGTCATGTTTTTCTCCTGGAACAGCTTTTACAGCTTTTTAAAGGGTAAAGTAAGTATAATTAGTTATTAACACTGAAAAGTGTAAAATAGAGCTACTGAAATCGCTGCAGCACTAAACCCAGGGTGCTGGACGTGCCATTACAGCTACATTGTCTGGGCGGGCTGTTTCAGAAGCACTTAATCCAACCGAGTTAGACCAACTCCTCAACTCCTGTTTAGCAGAGACACATAGTAATGCATGACACTTTAGAATATTTTAGAGTTTTAATTAGACCAACATCCTCAGACACTCAGATAAAAATCATGCAGTCAAACAATGGTCATAATCATAAAACAAAAAAGCAACTGGAAGCAATGACAAACACACTCCCAAGTACGTCTTGCTACAGTGTCAGAGCAGGTACTTACTGCACAGCAGCCCTGCCCACCAAAGCCATTCTTGCAGGTACGAGTGACCTCCTTGCCCTAAGTAAGGAAGAAAGAGTAACAAGAAACCTCAGATGGAGCTACACAAAAGGTTCATTATCCTGCCAGAACTGTCTCGGAGAAGCAAGCGGGACCAGCCTCATCTCTCTGTGCAAGGCTGCCTTGGTTCTCCTTGCCTTGTCACACAGTGGCCTGGCCCAGACATGGACACGCACTGATTCTTCTACCCTAAAAGCAAAGATTTTACCCCTGGTTCTCCCGTGTTGGGAACGGGAGCGGTTATAGGAACGTGTCTGTGTTGGCTACGGACAACGGCGGGCTATCCCCGTGGACAGAGTGCTCCAACAAAACGCACCACAAGCCGGGAGGGGGGCGGCCAAGGCCCAGAGCTGCCCGGGGGAGGCTGGCGCGGCCTGCAGCGTCTGGGGGGCTGCTGCCCTCCCCGAGCCCGAGCTCTCCCGCTCCCCGCCGCCCCTCCCGCCCCCTCCCCCGACACGGGGCCGGCGGTACCTGCCCTGGTGCGGCCGTGGCGGCACAGCCGGAGCAGCCCCTTCTTCTTGAGGATGAAGCTGCCGCCAATGAAGGCGCTGGAGACCAGGGCCAGGCCCAGACCCACGTAGAAACCGGGCCGGCCGCCTGCGGCCCCCATAGCAGCGCCGCCGGCTGCCGCTTCCGGTGCTCCGCCGACACCCTTCCCCCGGGTGTAGCGGGAACGGAACAGGTGGTGCGGGCCGTGCGAACGGGGGGAGGCTGTGCTGGCGGCACCGCGCCTGGCTTCCGGCTGGGGCAGCGGAGGGGCGCTGGCAGTGGGGTTTGGGGCCGGGGGTTACCGTGAGCCCCGGACGGGCCCTGCCGAGGGGGTCACCCGACAGCAGCGCGGCCCCGGGCCCCGGAAAGGCCCCAGCTCCCCTCGCCGCCGCTCCTGTGGGGAACGCCGATAGGCGAGAGCCTGCCCCGGGGCTGCCTTGTAGGAGCCTTCGTGGCAAGGAGGTGATTGTGTGTTATTGTCCAAGCTGAAGAGAAAAGGATGAGTAAGAGCAAGGACGATGCTCCGCATGAGCTGGAGAGCCAGTTCGTGCTGCGACTGCCGCCGGTAAGATGCTGTTGGGTCCGGTACAGCTTGAGGCGGGGCCGTCAGGCTTCACACACAGCTCGGCCCGGTTTGCGTGGTGAGCACTGGGCCTGGGAGAGGGGTTAGGGGTGGACCTGGCAAGGGACATGGATACAGACTGGATGCTTTTGAGTAGCTCATTCCCAGTCATCTGAAAAGATTTTTAGCAGTCTCCTCTTGAGAGGCCCTCCTGTGACACAGAACAGGAGACTCATAAGACAGCTTAGAGGAGAGGAGAGGAAGTGTCTGTCAGGGCAGAGCTTTAGCAAGTGGTGGGTCCTGAGTGGCTATGGCTGGCTGTGCACTTCGTGCTGTTTGTTAGGTGCTTAAAGCTGCGACCGTGTCCGGCTGAGACCACAAGAGCTTGGTGAGGGGAGCTGTAGCTTCCCCTAGAGCTGTGGCCCTTTGGCAGGGTGTCTCAGTCAGGGCCTCACACCACTCTCAGCTGTATTGTGTCAGGGGGTGTGAAGGGCACTGGGAGTAGCAGAGCCCCAGGGTTAATGCAGGTATTGGGTGGAGGGTGCCATTTTCTTTGCGGCTCTTGCTGTTGGTTTTCTGCATTGGGATGGCAGAGGTGTTTGTAAAGTTGGGTAGGTTGGAGAGAAGCCTTTGGTGATTCTTGGAGGAAGCACACCCAGTCCTGATGTAAGTCTGTCCAACCTCCCCAGGAATATGCCTCCACTGTGCGACGAGCGGTTCAGTCCGGGAATGTCAACTTGAAGGACAGACTCACCATTGAGCTGCACGGTGAGTGAGCAGGATCAAGGCATTTTAAAACAACTCTGACTGTCCACAAGTGAAGCTGTGCAACTTGCATCTGTTTTCCTGTGAAATTTCTGCTGCCCAGGAATTTATTTCAGTTTAGCTGATTAGCGATAGCACTAACCTGTCCCGTGGCTTTCCACAGCGGATGGCCGCCACGGGATTGTCCGCATAGACCGGGTGCCATTGGCAGCCAAGCTGGTGGATCTGCCCTGCATCATCGAAAGCTTAAAAACCATTGACAAGAAAACCTTCTATAAGACAGCAGATATTTGCCAGGTATGGGCTGTCCTTGCCTGCCCCAATAACGGAATTGCTTGCTCCCCTCTCCAGGAAAGCCCTTGTACACTTTGGCAGCCGGATACCCAGTATGACATGGCCATTTTTTGTATTCTTACAATTCTATCAGTTTAAAATTCCCCACTCTGCTTGGTGTTCAGAAATCCCATTTCTGAAGCAGGAAATGTGATTGTTCTTGTGACAGCTTAACCGCTGCTGTGTTTAGAAATGAACTGAGCTGAGTGTGAAACGTTGTGTTTCTTGTACCCTGTGAATACCTTTGGCTCACAACATGCAGTGGGCAGTCACTGCTCATTTTCCAGGAAAGCTTTCACATCCTTTTGTCCTTGTGTGACCATAAGCACCCTTTGTGTTTATGTGGGGATTCCAGATGCTGGTGTGCACTGTGGATGGTGATCTCTATCCCCCTTTGGAAGAACAAACTGTGAGCACAGACCCCAAGGCAAACAAGAAAAAGGACAAGGACAGAGAGAAGAAATTCATCTGGAACCACGGCAGTGAGTAGAGGCTGTGCCAGACCCCTCCATCCCACCAACCCAGTGTCCACACAGCTGTGCAGGCCACTTGTCACTGCTGTGTCCTGGCTGTGCTGCTGCTCTGTTTTCAGTGTTCTCTCTGTTCCTGAAGGGATCTTCTCCTTTTTGGCATGCAGCTCTCTTATTAGTCCATCTGCCTGACATGTGCAATCTGTTTCCTCTGTCACAGTCACTCTTCCCCTGAAAAATGTACGGAAGAGACGATTCCGGAAGACAGCTAAGAAGAAGGTGAGCTGCTTTTCACACAGGTGCAGATGCAATAACCAAGGGATAGGAAGGCAGAGACATTAGAGCTGTAACTGTGTATTAGTCCAGAAAACATGTAATTTCTTAACATGGCTTTACATGTTTCCTTGCCCAAGATGGGGGTGAAGGGAGGGTAGTAGATTTAAACACTTCTTTGGGTGCTTCCTCTATGTTTTCCAAGATGCTCCTGAGGGGAAAGTCCTCTGTGCAGAGAACTGCTGGACTCCATTCCTTTGGCCGCCTTGCCATAGTGCATCTCTTTCTGCTCATACAGAAGAAAGGAATACTTGCATGCAAATGAGGCTTCACTCGTTCCTGCTTTCCCAGATGAAATCTCTGTGTGCACGGCCTGTTCACTTCCCCAGCAAGCAACACTACAAATAGAATAACTGTCACGTCACCTGGGGGAGTGACAACTGATGAAGCTCAGACACTGTCTCTGTTCATATGCACAAGCCGGGCAAGGTGTTGGGGAGATGCAGCACCGTGAGGCTTGGAAGACTTGTTCTCTGCTTTGTAGTTTCTGAGAACAGGATGGAGTGCTATTTTGCATGACATTTGGAAAACAAATTACTTGAGACATTCTTATAGTCCAAAGGAGAGATTTGAAGTCACTGCATTAAGATTCCTGGTTAATTTAAAAGTGAAAAATGAAATCTTCTTTTGAGTGAAATGGGAAGGAGTTGAGTTGACCATCCATCAGGAAACAGCACCAAGGACTTTCTGCACACACACGGGAAGTCTTATTTCATGAGTAGAATAAGTAGAAAAGTGAGGGCATACCCACCAAGGAGCTCTGTACAAAAAGGATGGATTGCTTTCTGGAGGTGCATTAATTACTTTTAGGGTGAGCAAGAGCAAAGGCTGAGCATTAGAGAAGAGCAGCTGGAAATAGGGCTTTGTCCAGAGGTGGAGGCTTGGAGCTGACCAACACCATGTGGCATTTATCAGTGTCTCTGTTCTCTTTCCCCTCCCTGGCTCAGTATATTGAGTCTCCTGATGTGGAAAAAGAGGTGAAGCGTCTCCTGAGCACAGATGCTGAAGCCGTCAGTGTCCGTATCCTTTTAGGAGAAAAAAAGCTCAAGTAGGGGACAGGACACTTATGTGTGACGCGGGGGTTATGGAGAGACAAGTTCACCTTTGTGTGGGTGTGAGTGGCTGGGAGATAAACACACAAAAGGCACTGAAGTTTTGGAGCTTCATCTTTGCCTTGTTCAAAGTTCATTGTTTCTTCATGGTGACCTTTGAAGACTGTGCTATTTTACTGAGCAGGAATTTAAGTAACAGCAGAGGAAAGGTAATCAGAAAAGGGGCCTGGGATGGTTCATCCTGGGTATCCATAGCTGCAAAGTCAGACTTGTTGGAGGGGCAGTGATCCGCTGCAGTTTTTAGCATTCTTTCATTGTACTGCATCTTTCATGTTCCTCTTTTTCCCTTGACTTGTCTGTTCCTGCTGTCAGGCTGGGAAGTCATTGCTGAAGATGAAACAAAAGAAGTAGACAACCATGGTTCGCTCACCAGCCTGGACATCTCCTCCCCAGGGATGTCGGGACATAAGCAAGGCCATGGCTCCTCAGGTGCAGTGGGGAAGGCTGTTGTTTTCTTTCTAGCCACTTCAGTGGGGTCCATTCTCTCTGGGTAAGCCCTAACCAGAACAAAGGAGAGAGGGCATTGAGACAGATGCCTGTACTGACGTGGTCCTTGTCAGGCAAAGGGTTCTGGGAGGTCATCAGTTGTGTTTTTCCTCTTCCTTTTTGCACCCCTCTAGAACATGATGAACTGCGAGAGATATTTAATGACATCAGCAGCAGCAGCGAAGATGAAGATGAGAGGGATCATCATGATGATGAAGACCTGAACATCATGGACACTGAGGAGGACTTGGAGAGGCAGCTGCAGGACAAGCTGAATGAGTCTGATGGACAGCAACAGGAGAATGAGGGGTCCAACCAGATAGGTGAGTGGGTGGCAGAGTGCAGCAGAATCACTATGGTGCCAGGCAGACTGTGCTGCCCAGCTCTGCTGCTGCTCTGGCTCTGAGCTCACTCTCTCTTCCAGTCATGGGCATCCAGAAACAGATTGACAACCTGAAAAGTAAACTCCAGGAGACCCAGGACAGGAGGAAGCGCCAGGAAGATCTCATCATGAAAGTGGAGAACCTAGCCCTCAAGGTGAGAGCTCTTCTGGGGTCTCTTCAAGTCTTCTGCTTAGCACTGGCTTGCCATTAGATCCAGCAGACTGACTCAGCTGCTGCCCTGGAAAAGTCAGGGGCCTTTGCCTTCTGGCTTAAAAATAATTGTGGTGTGACCATACACATTCAAGCATTTCTACATGGAGGAAAAGCAACCCATGAAACTGCAGGAGATAAGGGGCCTGGTTGTCAGTGCAGCTTGGGACTTGCTGCAGCAGTGCCCATTCAGTTGAGAACACATTGGTAACTGTGGTCTGGCGTGTTTTTTTTCTGCAGACCCGTCTTCAGGCTGTGCTGGATGAGTTCAAGCAGCAGGAAGAGCGAGAGAAGCAGCAGGTGAGGAAACTTCTACAGTGGAATAGGAAGGACTGGGGCATGGCATGGTTCTAGGCTTGGCCTCTGACAAAGTTTCCTGAATCTTACACCACACCAGCTGCTTTGAACTCCAGTGTTACAGGGCAGGTGTGCTTGTACCTCATCTGTACTTGCACGGCACTTCCTAAGGCACAAGGAGGTATAGAAATGGGGTTGATTGCAGCCTTCCTGCAGTCAGGAAGCAGTGGGACAAAACATGTCTAGTCAGCAATCTGAGACTGCTGGGATTGCTGCCTGGGGTAAAACATGGCACAGTAACCCACTAGCACCCACGTACAAGAAAGGCAGTAGCTGTAGGGTCTTGGCAGATTTTCTGGCCAGGCAGCTCTGCTGAGTTTCAACCAGGTACTAAGGCAGGAGCTTCCCCCTGCCAGGTTCCTGTTGTGCAGCTCTTCACCTTCTGGGCCGCGCTGAGTTCTGCCCCAGAGGTGCCCAGGCGCAGTTCCCTGTGATGGACAGGCAACACAGCCACTGGCGTAGGTGGAAATCCACAGAAACACTGCAGTGCTTGGGCTGGAGCTGCCAGGAGTCCCAGCCATGCCTTACTGTAATGCCTCACTCCCTCTTCGCAGATGACATCCCTGCAGGAACAGCTGGAGTCCCTCATGGAGAAGTGAGGAGCAAGCCTAGGTCTTTGCACCTGCGAGCAGAGCTGGAAGTGGTGTTCATCTGCCGTGCTGAAGTCTTTGCTCTAGTCACACACCTGTGTTACCAGATACACTGCTGGGCAGTGCTAGAGGCTTTGCATCCAGAGCTGCTCTCACGTGCATTGTGCTGGTCTTGCCTGGTGGAGCTAAAGAATTGGACTATGCCTTTGAGAGCAGCCAGAACATTGGATTAATTGTAAAGATTCAGCACCATTCTCCCAGAGGGGTTTATTTCTCCCCAGGACAGTAAGGTGCAGCTTTCTGCATCTGGAGTCTTGGGCTTGATGGGCTGTGGCCTGGTAGTAACTTGTTCTTGTGTTTGGGGAATGCTTGTGTCTGCAAACCAGACTCAATAAAGTACTGTTTCCAACTCTGGTCTGTTCCTCTGTGGTTCCCGGAGCACAGACTAGCACTGCCTCTTGCCAGCTTCTGCCTGACTACACCCAGGCTTGGGCTGGTGCTTGCAGCAGCGTTGCTGGGCTCCTTTGCTGAAATGCTCCTTGCGTGGCTGGGTCAGAGGGAGACTGTGTGAAGGGGACACTGCAAGCTGTCACTCTGTGGGAGGAATGAGGCCCTCCTGATGAGGGAGTTTCTTTAATTCCTGACAGACTAGGCAGGCAAATCCCAGATTAACCTGGCAGGGTGGGAAGAGGATTAGAAAGGTGGCTCCAGAACGCAACAGAGGGCACTGCAGGCTTCAGTGAGGGTGTGCCACAGCGGGACACCCCTCTTGCAACCCAAAGGGCAGGGGAAGGGGAGAAGGCTTCCAAGCTCTGCCCCTGGCACGGAAGGAGGAAGGCCAGCAGCAGCCCTGGGAGATGACATATGTGTCCAGATAGACAGTCGACTAAGAAAGGGAGATACCCTGAGGAAGACCTGAAGCTCCAAAAGGGCCAGAGCATACCTGTGTGCATGTGTCTGTGACCTGGGGGCCAGCAGGAGTGGCCATGGAGGAAACCTACCTGCTGAATGTGGAGGGGGTCAAAAAGAAGATTCTGCATGGAGGCCAAGGGGAGCTGCCGAAATTGCAGGATGGGAGCAAGGTAAGTCATCTTGGTTGTTACCCCAAAGCTCTAGGAGAGGAGCGTGGGTCTGACACAGCCATCCCTGCCCATTACGGTTGGATTCGTTGCTCACAATCTGAGCTCCGGGGCTGTGGTACAGGGAGAGCCCGTCTCCAGGAGATCCCTCTTAAGGTGTGTTCGGGAGGGGTTGTTTTGAGCACCTGTGGCCACGTTGCCCTCACAGTGATGGCTAACCTTTCCCACCTCCTTTGCCTTGCATTAGCTCTGGTACCTGCAGCCTCCTCTGTCCTTGGGCTGTCAGAGCTCAGCAGCCACAGTGGGTTGCTGGAAATCTGCCTTTCCTAATGTGTGTCAGACAAGAGTGAGGGGTGCCAATGAGGATCTCTTGGGGGGTTCTGAGATTTCCTAGCCTGTGGGTGTGGGCAGATCAGTGTGGGTCCCACCAGGTCCTGGTGCATGCTGTGGGAGCGCTGTACTGGGCTATAACGGGGGAGCCAAGGAGAGCAGCGTGGTACAGCGCCAGTGGGTGTTAAGCCACGCCACCATCTGCTTGCTGTCTAAGGCAAGTGGGTAGGAGGCACAATCTCCTGCTGCAGATGGAGAGCTGACAGTCAAACCAGCACCTCCCCGGGAGCAGGCTGGGCCCTGTGTCCTGGCCCTATGGCAGAGGGATTTGGGGCTGGCAAGGGGACAAAAGGCTGTCATTGTGGTGCCTGTCCCTGCTGAACACTGAGCTTTCTCTGGGGCAGATCACGTTCCACTTCCAGACACTGAAGGATGACTTTGAGCGGACAGTGATCGATGACAGTCGGGAAGCTGGCATCCCCATGGAGATCATCGTGGGCAAGATGTTCAAGCTGGAGATCTGGGAGACTCTGCTCAGATCCATGAGAGCTGGGGAGGTGGCCGAGTTCTGGTGCGACACCATTGTGAGTGAGGGGCCTGTGGGTGCCCCCGGCAAGCACAGGGGGCACAGGTGTCACTTAGCCATGGCACCAGGGGTCTGTCCCAGAGGAAGCGGCGTGCAGGCTGGCCCCACGTGGCTCAGTGGGTCGCTTCCCCTCCTTGCAGCACACGGGCATGTACGCCCTGGTCTCCAGGGGCATGCGGAGGATCGCGGAGGGCCGGGACCCTCTGGAAGGGCAGAAGCACCGCTGTGGCATGGGCAACATGTTTGACTACCACAGCACTGGCTATGATGACCTGGACGAGCTGCAGCGGGTGCCACAGCCCCTCATCTTCATCATGGAGTTGTTCCGGGTAAGGGGGATGGTGGGGATGGCTGCCAGCGTAGAGAGGGCCAGGGCAGGCGGCTCAGCTCCTGCTACCCACGCAGGTGGAGGAACCCTCTGCGTACAAGCGCGACACCTGGGCCATGAGCAAGGAGGAGAAGCTGGCAGCAGTGCCGGTGCTGCACAGTGAGGGCAACCGCCTCGTCCTCCGCAAGGAGTTTGGGCAGGCAGCGGCAAAGTACCAGGAGGCTGTCATCTGCCTGAGGAACCTCCAGGCCAAGGTGAGCAGGACCCAGCCACCTCCCTGCCTGAGTTTCCTCAGGAGAGCACTCCCCTGTGGGCCCTGGGTACCCTGGAGGGGACAACCACAGCTGTGAACTACCCCCTGTGGCTACCCGGGGCAGGAGAAGCCATGGGAGGATGGCTGGCTGAAGCTGGAGAGCCTGGTCACACCGCTGGTGCTCAACTACTGCCAGTGCCAGCTAGAGCTCGGCGAGTACTACGAGGTGCTGGAGCACACGACGGAGCTTCTCCAGAAACACAATGGTACCTATGCCCTGCATATCCACCCCCCCTCCACCCCCATACCCATGACCCCTGGGGACTCTGTCCTCTCCATCCCTCATCCATGACAATGCTCATGCCACGTCCCTCTGGCTGCGATTGTACCCATGTCATCTGGATCCTCATATCCATGGCAGAACCCATGTCCCTGGTTTCCCCTGCCCATGATGGCACCTGTACCCCTTGGCCTCTAGGTCCCCCTGCCTATGATGTTGTCCCACACCATCCAGATCCCCCTGCCCACCATGGTTCCCCTTGCCCATCATGATCCCCACGCGCCGTGTTCCCTGGTGCCCACAGTGGTGCACGCGTGGTCCACGTCCCCCTGGCCACGATGGTACCCTCACCTACAAGGGTGTTCACCCCGTGCACCCCTGCCTTTGGTGGCACGTGTGCTCTGTGTCCCTGGGGTTCCTAAGGGCTCAGCTCCTGTGGCTGGTGGCCCTGAGCTGCAGGAGCCCTGCTGGGCTCTCTCTTCTCCCGGCAGACAATGCCAAGGCCTATTTCAAGCGGGCAAAGGCCCACGCTGCCGTTTGGAATGAGCGGGAGGCGCGGGAGGACTTCCTGCGGGTGGCTCACCTCGACCCCTCCATGGCGGCCGCTGTGAAGAAGGAGCTGAAGCAGCTGGGGGAGAGGATGAGGAAGAAGCACGTGGAGGATCGGAAACGCTACCAGGGGCTCTTCCAGTCACCCTGTGGGCCACAGGCCAGCAAGGGGCAGGAGAGCGGGGAGGCGTGCAATGGGGCGATGCTTCAGGAAGAGGCACCCCAGGGTAGGGCTGGGGTCCTGGAGACCACTGGGCAGGGGGAGCAGGGTGCAGGGACCAAAGAAGTTCAACAACCAGGGGCTGACCAAGCAGAACAAGGGACCTCCAGGACCCAGCGTGACAAGGCAGCAGCAGCAGGAGGAGAAGCAGCCCAGAGGCAGCCTGCAGAGGTGGAGGCAGAAGTGAGGGATGAGACAGGAGCGGAGGAAGAAGCAAACCTGGGCACACGTGGGGCAGAGCCAAAGAGCTGGGGGGCAGAGAGGGAGGAAGAGGAGGAGGGGGAAGAGGAAGAGGAGGAGGGGGAAGAGGAAGAGGAGGAGGGGGAAGGGGAAGAGGAGGAGGGGGAAGGGGAAGAGGAGGAGGGGGAAGGGGAAGAGGAAGAGGAGGAGGGGGAAGAGGAAGACGAGGAGGACAAGGTGGAGGAGGAAGAAAAAATAGAAGAGGAGAAGGTAGAGGAGGGGGAAGAGGAAGAGGAGGAGGAGGAGGAGGAGAAGGCAGAGGAGGAAGAAAAAGGAGAAGAGGAGGAGAAGGTAGAGGAGGATGAAGAGGAGGAAAGCCCTGCAGCAGGGATGAAAAACCTGTCTGTAGGGCCATGTGGGGCAGCAGTAGGGACAGGGGCAGCAGCAGGGACAGAGGCAGCTGGGCTCGATCAGGGGCTGGAGCAGGAAGCCAGTGGAGAGGAGGGAGCTGCCACAGGGAGCATGGCCAGGGCCCCAGAGCCAGGGCCCCCCAGCAAGGGTCTGGGGCCAGCCAAGGGGCCCTTGGAGCTGGAGGATGAAACACCTGGAAAGGTGCTGGAAGAGGGGAGCTGCAGGGAGCAGCAAGCAGGCAGTGGCCACGGAAATGCTGGGGAGGGCACCATCCCCCCAGACAGCTTCACCCCTGGGGTGGTGCTCCAGGTTGGGCACTCAGCGGCAGAGAAGCTGCTGAGCAGAGAGGCAGAAGTACTCCCCTGCCCCACAGCAGCCAGGGAAAGGGGTGATGCACCTCCAGGGCCGTGCAGCAAGAGCTCAGGGCCATGACCCTGGGACACAGACAGCCCTGAGGGACGGTTACTCCTGGATGGGGGAAAGGCTGCCAGATTACTGATGAGGAGGCACAGCACAGGCAGCAGGGCTGCTGTACCCTGAGAAGGAGCCCCAGGGCTGGAGACTGGCCCTGCAGTGACAGAGGAACAATGGCATCCTCATCCTGCTGCTGCCAGGAACACCAGCCTCACGGTGCAGCAGTGCCTGCTGCCCCTCTGACCTGATCCCTTGGCCCCAGCGCCTTTCAGTTGGGCACCACTGAGCTTTGCTGGATGAGAAATAAAAGTTCTTCCCTGGCACCATGTGCTGGATTTGTTCCTGGACGTGACCAGCTTCCATGATCACAGCCCACACCTGCCTTGCCCTGGAGCTTGGGTGCAGGGATGGGGCATTTTGCTCTACCCTTGAGAGGGGTCATTAAAGAGGCTGCATTTCACCCTCGTTTAAGCTCCTGAATCTCTCCTGTGCAAGACCTCTGCCCGTACTTCCCTGCACTAGCACTGTGTCAAGCCTTTGCCCAGCACCACCAGCCTTCCCAGGCAGGGGTGAGAGCATGTCCAGCCCTACACGTATCAGTCCTGGGCAGTCTTCACCCTCAGCCAGGGCTGGGCTGAACCCTGTGCAGCAGGGAGGGCCTGAGAGCCCCTAGCCTTGCCCTGGGCTAGTCCTCAGCTGAGCCCCTTGCTGTGCCACAGGGACACGGGTAATATGGGCAACACTTGGGACAGGGCACCTGGACACCTCTGGGCACTGGCAACTTAATGGGGCTCCAGGGAGGGAGACGACTGCTTGCCCAACATCCCACTGCTGCCTACATCCTTCCTGGGGCTGAAGGGTCTCCTACCGCAGAAGTTCCTAGGCAAAGAAGAGGGGCTGTCCCCACATGGTCCCTGTCCCCATCCTCAGGCTGCCATGTGGTCCTGAGCAGACCTTGCTGGAAGAGGATGAAAGAAGATGGTGGTTGGGGGATGCACCTGCATCTGGGGAGACCAGGGCTCTGCTCACAGCTTCTGCTCTGCCTCAAATGGTGTGGAGAGCCAGAGTGACACAGGGCACAGGGACATCTCTGTCCCATGAACCCTGCAGGAGCACTGCCAGGATGGCACAGTGCCAGGAGCTTCCCTGACTCAGCCAAGGTGCATGGATAGAAGAGGCCAAAGCACCTATCTGTGTCTCAGTATAAATACAAATTTATTCTTTCCAGACCAGAGATGGCACAAAGCAGCGATAACAGCAGCACCGCAATACATGATTACCAGAGCATTAGCCAGCCTGCTCCCCTCCCTGTCACATCCCAGCTCAGAAACACAGCCCGCGCTGACCCAGCAGCATGAGCACCCAGCCTGACTGCTGCTGCTCTCCACACCCGGCACCAGGGACAGCAGCTCTGCCCTCGTCCTGCCTTTTCCTTCCTCCAGCTCCTCCCAGGCTGGGTACTCCTGACCTCATCCTCAAGCCAGTACCTCGCTCCTCCCCACACTCACCCCATCCTGCCACTGGTATAACAGGAGGGTCCAGCCATGCAGGCTGGCATGTGGTCCCCTCACTGTGCTCAAACAAGCAGCCTGACACACAGCATGCTCACAGCCAGACAATGCTCTCCCTGCTGCTGGACTCCTGCCACTCACCCAGCTGTGAGAGGGGATGGCAAGGACAGGGACCTGCATTGCTGCTATCAGCCACCGCAGCACAAGACCCTGAACTCCTGACTGTAAGGCTCTCACCGCCTCATCTCCGGTGTGGGCACTGCTTCGCAGCTCTGCCAGCCACCTGCACAGCCCCGTGACCCCACACGCTGCCTTAGTCTGAACCTCCCCCAACAGCTCACCACCGCATCCCACCCCAGCCAATGACAGCCCCATCCCTGTCCTCACAGCAAACCTTGTTTTGGGCAGGATGCTTCACACTGGCACGCAGCCCTGCCTGTGTCCTGCCCTGCCCCAAGCACTCACGCATCTCATCTGTCTGCAGCTTGTGGCCCCAGAGCACTAGGGCCATCTCGGCCACTACTCTGGGGCACCCCACAGCACCTGACTCTACTTCTTTCTCGACATAACGCAGCATGAGACAGCCAACCTGGGGGAGTCTGGGACCAGGAGCCACCACCACCGAGCTAGCCTGCCAGCTTGCAGAACAGCCTCCTCCACTGCCCGGCAGGACTTCCCTGCTTCCAGCAAGTACCTCTGGCTCCTCAACCCAGCTCAAACTGGGGGACAGCATCAGTGCAGCTGCTCCTAGCGGGCAGTGAGGAGGTGCCCTGCCTGTCCTGCTGCCTGCCCGCACCACTGTGCTTCTGCACCACAGCCCAATGTCCTGGCTGCCCCGGGGCTGGAGCTATGGCTGGTGAACCCCTCACCACAGCTCCATGGGGATGGGCAGCCACAGGAGCCAAGGATCCCCAAGGATGGAGCTGGGCCCGGGCAGGACAGGCTCTCTGTGCAATGGCAAAGGCACAGCTCCCCAGAAAAACTGGCGGGATGCTTCCAGCCCAGCCCTCCTCTGAGCTCCCCTCACAGCCGCCCTGCTCCAAGGCAGCACCAGCAATAGGGAAGGTACTGGTCCCTGCAGGAGCAGATGTTGGGCTGGACTGAAAGTGAAGGGCAGCTGCACTTACACTATTAGAGTTTAATGGAGTAAATCCATGAGAGTATTTAAGTACAGAACATGTATATATAGTATATAGAAATATATGCAAATTAAATGGTAAGGCTCTGTTATAAAGACCCTCTCAAGTTAAGGCTCCTAGCTGGGCTGAAGCTCTAACATGGACTCATCCCTACTCCATAAACCTCACAGACTCTCCTCACCAGACGGTATGTGCCTGGCTGGCTGCAGAGCCCTGGGTGATAGAGAGAGTTCAGTGCCTTATGGCTGACAGCTGGATGGTGTTAGAAAGTGGTTTTTTTTAAAAAAACTGGGTGGCTCCAAGACTGTTTTGGTGCCCACAAACCTGGAGGCCCCTGGGCACAACTGAAGAGCAGTGAGATGCTGAGCTCTGCATCCTCTGAGGGCTGCAGTCAAAGGCAGCAGCCTGTGAGTTCACAGCTTTCACAGCTTCAGTTCTTTCTTTTGAACCTTTCCACTCAGGCTTGGACACTGTGGGCGAGTGACCGAGCCAGCCTCCTGGGGAGCCCACAGTCCCACACCTGCATGACCTATGTTCCCCTGAGATCTTCTGGAGCTGGCAAGCATCCTGCACAACCGGCTCAGAGGGAGTCTGTGCGAGGCCTGCCGCAGCACAGGGAGCATGGCAGGGAGAGGAGGGGGAGGAAAGCAGCCAGGTAGCTGGTTAGGAAAAACCTCTGGCTCACAGGAGGTGTTAGATAAGGGAGGTCATACCTGAAAGAGAAATTGAGAGGTCAGGAAAATAGGACTTGGAGCCACTTGGTTAGAACAGGGCTGCTGTAGAGGCAGGAGGATCCTGCTCAGGGATGGCAGAGATAACCTCGTGTTAGTGCTGGCACCAAGCAATGTCTCCACCTATCACATGCGCGGGCAGCCTGGGTGAGGGACCGAGTGCTGCTCCTGGGCTGGAACAGGGACAGCAGAAAGATCAGCAACAAACCCCACTGGGCAAGTGGAGCGTTGTCCACACACCCATCCCCCAGCCCCATCCCTGCTGGGAAGAGCCATCCATAAGCAGCTCCAAGAGCTTGCACCATTGCTTCCATCTCACTAGGTAACTGGGGCCTTGACCTCTCCTGGAGAGAGGTCTGGACAGGGATGAAATGAGGAGGTGGCTCAAGGTGATTGCCGCAGACTTGATGCTGGCAGGTGTGCCCATCTTTGCAGTGGGGAGCCCCGTGGGGCTGCACGGTCCCAGGCAGGTCAGGATGCTGCTTTGCAGCTTATCTGGGGGGATGTAGTTGGTCCATACTCTTGGCAGCTCCGATCACCTCTCCTTGCAGTTTTGAAACCTCATCATCACCTCTGCGCCCAGGCCACACACCAGTCCCAGCAGCATTGTGGCAGCATTGCTCTTGGCTGTAGGCACTGTGGGGGATCAGTTGTCGCAGGGAAGCTGGGATCGGGGCAGGGCTCCATGGGGAAAACCTCATCTGAGGGAGCAGTAAGAGGCCAGAGAGGGGGATTTCACTCGAGTACCTCGAGAGTTGGGGAAGGCGTTCCGCAGCTTCTCCATGATGTCTTCCAGGCACACACTGACTTCCTGGGTTTTGGCTTCCACCTCATCTGCAACGGGAAAGGGGGGTGGGGTGGTGAGCAGGCTCTCTGAGCACCCACCTCACTGGCCAGCATCTCTGCAGGATGGCAGGGTGCAGGCAGCTTCCTGCAGCATTGAACCAAGGGAGTGGGACCAAGAGCTCAGCCCAATCCCAATCCTCACCTGCAGCTTCAGTGTCAGGGGTGTTGCGCTCTTTCTCCTTTGCCTGGCTGCCTTCAGACTGATGTGGAGATGAAGCCAAGGAAGAGGCTGCTGAACCGTTGCCATCTGACTCTGCTGGAGGCTGGAGAGAGAAGAGGGTTTGTCAAGATCCTCTGTTCTCATCCTCCCAGCCTTCTGACCATCCTTTTCTGCCAGTGCCCCAGCTCTGTTATGGCAAAGCCCACCCCAAGGATGGGCTTGCTTCCCTGAATCTTTGCTCTGAAAGTACCTGCAGCAGCAGCTCCCTCAGCCGGTGCAGCTGGGACTCCAGCTGCTTGTTGTGGTCCTCCAGGATCTGCATGCGGGTCTCCAGGCGGCTCTTGTGCTGCCGGAGGATTCGTGCCTCTGCCAGGAGCTCATCATTATGGGGGTCTTGCACTGATTCAGGGGAGCCCGTAGCCAAGGTTGGAGACTCCACTGCCTCATCATGCTGCCATTTCAAACGTCTCAGTTCTCCCTGGAGGATCCTGCAAGATAGCCTAGGTCAGCATCACCGCTCTCCTTTCTAGAGACTGCTGGAAACACCCGACAGCTGCTCACTGTGGATGGCTCATGACTCCGAGACAGAATGCTCCTGGAGGCTTTGCTGCATGTGAACTTTGAGGACCAGCGTGCTCCTGGACTTAGTCCCTGCACTGCAGGGTGACCTGCCTGCAGCTCTACCCCACTTGGGTGGCTTACAAAAATACATGTGACTGCTTCCTAAGAGGCTGAGAACAAGGGCAGGGAAAACATCACTTCCTCCAGAGCCGAGTTGCCCTGCCCAGAGCCTCAGTTTGTGTGGTCCAGAGCACCACCACCACTGGTTGTGAGGGGCTCAGGGACAAAAGAGCCAGCAGTGCCCTGAGCTCACTTCAACCAGTTTGGGGTTCAGGAAGGCAACAGGTGCTGGGGATGGGGGCAGGAATATTCTGGGGAGCAGTCTCCTCTCCTTCTTGGAGAGCCTACCTTCACTGAATGCTCCCAAGAAGGAGCTCAGCCTAGACACCGTCCAAACCATCCCTCTCAGCTCCTCAGATCCCCTCCTCCAGCCCCAGTCGCTATCCCCTGGCTCCACTCTGAGCTCTGCAAGGCTTCTCCAGTCCCTTCCCCTTAGACTATAAATCCCACTTTCAGAGTTGCCCGTACCCCTACCTGTTTTCATCCTCTAAGTGGGACAGGATTTGCTCCAGCTCTCCCTTGTCATCCATGCTGAGGCTTCCCGGAACCTGCTGGCTGCCCCCAGGCTCTCTGTCAGTGATGGGGCTGGAATGTCGCAGCAGGTACTGGTCCTCATCCCTGTTGCAGCAGGTGGAGAAACACCTTAGTGAAGAACAACAGCCTCAAGGGATTTGTGTGCCCTTCGCAAAGGACAGCCTGGAGGGAGGTGGTTTTGTATGGGACCTCGTTCTGTCTGCACCAGCTATAGATCTCAGATGTGCTCAGCACTCCTGGGTAGCTGAGGGTGCCCAAGAGCCTCAGACTCAAAGGATCTTGGAAAGAAAGCATTTCTGTGCCCTGGCTAAGCAGGGATGGAGCCACTGGAGCCCTGACTCAGGAGGTGAGGAGGAAGGAAAGGAGGCAGAACTCACAGGCTATCATCAGGGGACAGGCTGTCATTGAAGAAGGAACAGTTCTGGCTTTCCATCTCTGCAAGCCTACAGGAAAGAGGAAACAGGTTGAGATACGGTCAGAAACAACACCCTGAGTGTCTGCTGAGTGCACCCTACTTATGGCAGCCCCTGCAAGACCCCTCTCTGGCAGGGTCTCCCAGCTGGCCCGAACCAGTCTGCCCCCCTTTACAGGCTCTAGAGAGTTTGCCTTTTCAGAAAACAAAAGACACTGCTGCTCTGGGGTGACAGTCTGTGGAATAAAGGGCTGCAGCCAGCTCAGCCTCCTCTTCCATAAGCAAAGGAAAGCAGTGAATGTGTACCAGCTCCAGCCTAGGACCTAAGCTACAGGCTTCCTGGGCTCCCTGAGTCCCCATTCTGCCTGGACCTGTGGTGAGGGCAGAGGCATTACAAACTACAGGGCAGCAGCAATGGGAAGGGTGCAAGCAGCACTGGTGAGTGTACAGGCAGAGCAAGACATTGAGGGATCTGCTGGGTCAGAATCCAACCAGCAGCTCATACTGGGAAGAGCAGGAGGGTATGTGGAGACTGCTTCATCACTAAGACATCTGCTGTCAAATGCATGGTGTGTGCTGCCAATTTGCATGGCATCAGCTGTGTCTCAGACAAGAGCAAAGCGGTGCAGGCAGGTTTGCCTGGCCCTGCAGCTGCTTTATTCCAATGTCACTGTGCCATTGCAGCCAAGCTCTGCCGGGTAGCATGGAGGGGGCTGTGGGCAGCATGGAGGGGGCTGTGGGCAGCAGGAGCTCACCATGTCTGCCCCAAAACTCCTCCACACCCATTGGAGTCATGCTCTGTGCCCTGGTGTGACAGCAGTTCCCAGTGGTGATACCTGCTAGCAAAGTGCTCGATCCGGGAGTGGGTGTCCGCGTGCGGTAACATCGGGGAGGAGGCTGGTCTGGAAGAGATGGACACTGGTCAGCAGGGCTTAGAAGTCCTTGCTCAAAGCTAAGGCTTGGACAGTCTGCCCTGGTCTCGCCTGGGCTGAGAAGAGCCAGGGACAGGCTGGAAATAGAGACTGAAATTTCTGCTCCTCCGAGAACTAGGTGCTGTATCACCCCCAGTGCATGTGCTCCCTCCAGCCCTCCCATGGGAGCCCTGCCCTGCAGCTGAGCTGCTGCTCCCGTCTGTGGAGCCCACCTATCAGGCAGGGTCGAAAGGCACAGCCTAGGGCCCAGCCAACTCACATCTCAGAGAAGTCAGCCTCAAGTATGGACTGGACAGGCAGGTAACCCCTCTGTGGGTGCTTGCTGAAGTACTGTTTGGACCGAAACTTGTTCTTCAGCGTCGTGGCAAAGTCTCTCATGTTCTCACTGGACGTGGTCTGCAGAGACACACACATTACCAAGGTGCTGCTTAATGAAAAGTGGGGGACCACAGGTCAGCATTCTCAGGAAAGAAGCCCCTTCAGGCTGGGCACGAGCTCCACAGAGGAAGAGGCAGACACAACTGAGAAAGCAAGGATGGCACACAGCAGCTCTGACAGCCTGTCACAGTGCCTGGCACAAGCCAAGCTGGGCATCAGTGGATGCCATGTGTCCTGCTTACCACGAGCCCAGAATAGCAGGGACACAGGCAACCCCCAGCATGTGGAGGGGAACAAAAACATACAAGGGATCTACTTCTGACTTCTGGGGCTGCACCAGCCCCACCTTCACAAGGCTGCTGCCATCAGTGAGGACCTGCTCTGAGTGAAGACCCTCCCAGCCCAGCCCAGCTCCATACCGGGGTGTAGTACTCCATGATGGGGTAGTGCAGCTTGTTGCCCTTACTGGCTCGCCCGGTGAGGAAGCAAGTCTGACAGATATCCACATTGAACTGCTTTAGGCTCCGATACCTGGAGAGATCAAGAGGCCACAGGGAGACAGTGAGAGTCATCCTTTTGGAGCCCAAGGAGAGCTCAGCAGGGGACAGAGGTAGTCTGTGTTGCTCTCACACCCCGCTGAACCCACAGTGCTGATGGCTGAAGTCCCCAGAAAAGCATCGTGCCCTTCCCCTCTGCTGTAACCTGGTCTGACCTGCCTAAAATACTGCTGCTGCAGAGCTATAGGTTCCCCCAACAGCACGGAGAAAATTCAGCTCCCTCCTGCAGGACACCATACACTTCCCTCAGGGGTCAAGCTCCCATATCACAACCCCTACCTGAAGCCCTTGATGGGGCACTGCCGGCAGACAGAGCACTTGGTCTGGTGCTTCACCTGCTCAGCCATGGTCACCCGGTGCAGCACGGCCAGCCACACCATGGACTGCGGCTCCAGGTTGGCCCACTCTAGGAACTGGGACACCTCGATGGCAGGCTTCCCGTTGCTCTGGGGAGGGGAAAGGAAAAGGCTGCTCAGAGCTGGGACCCAGCTGTGATGGGGTGTAAACTCCTCGCCAACTCTGGAAACCTCTCCCCAGCACAGCTGCTGCAGAGGGGATGGCACGGGCCATGGCACCCTACTCACAAAGCGGAAGCAGCTGCGGATGCTGGGCTCCACGTTGCTGCCTCCAAATGCTGCCACCTCCCCCAGCTGGCGTGGGACCTGGATGGCCTCATGGAGCAGGATGCCAAGGTGCCGCTGGTCACATAGTCCCCCCGCATTTGCCACTTGGCTGAAGAGATCTGCTGGCAGGATGGACACGCAGCCCCGTTAGAGACACAGTTGATGTCCCAACACACCAGGCAGGATGCAGGCATGGAGGACCGGTGCGTGGATCAGACCAGGGCCCTGCCAACTGTGTCCGTCAGGGAGCTTAAATAAGAGGGGAAACTGAGCTATGATTAAATAACCTTTACCAGTATCCTTCCAGCTCCCAATAATCAGGAGTTTAGGGTCTTCTTGAGACAGAGATTACATACATCAACAGCCGCAGCTGGCTTGCCCTTTATGACTCTGCCCAGTCCATTTATTTAACCACTTGGTTGCTTTCTATGCTAACACCTCTGCGGTATCCCATGGCAGAGAGCACCATGGTCAAAACCCAGCGAGGAAACAGGCTTCCTTTAATTTGTCTGAAACCTACTTCTCAGCCATGCAGCCCCAGGTTTTTTTCTTCGGGGAAGCACTGGATGACTGTTGCCTATTTACCTTCTCTGCACTCTTCCTTATAGTTTCATGCAAGCAAGATCACCGCAGCACCAGTCAGTCTGCAGAAATGCCTCCTAATTTAGGTGGCGTAGGCTTGGGGGGGGAGGAGGGGCCGTGATGCAGATTAGTCACTGCAGCAAAGCTGTTTCTCAGCTCTTTCTGGGCAAATAAGGACTAAACCAGGAAACAAAAGCACTCCCGCCCCAGGCTACTCAGGCCCCAGGGGAGGGAGATGGGGGACTCACACTGAAACTTCTCCTTGACCTCTGTCCCACATAGACATGCAATGCCCGTCTTGAAGGAGAGAGCCCTCATCTTCCCACTCCGGCCACTGCAAGGCAAGATATTGCACAGGTTTGCAAATGTTTTGGAGATTTTTTATGCAGGAGCATCAGCAAGGCAAGCCCATGCCAGGCAGCCTCCTCGCTAGCGGCCAGGGCTTTTTTGCAGTGCTGCCAGCTGGAAGAGCAGCACAGAGGTTTCCTTCTAAGCACAGCAGCCCCACAGCTCAGGGGGACACCAAGGGACCAGTACCTGTCAAAGACATTTAGCAGCCAGTTGAGGCTCATGTCCACACAGAGCGGCACATTCACCAGGATGCCCCGCTGCTCCTCCAGCCTCTCGTAGAGGGCAGTCAGGCAGTGGATGATCTCCACCACGTCCATCGACCGGTCACTGGGCTGCAGGTCATGCTCACTGAAGATTTCCAAGGCTGTGGCCAGGGTCACCATGTCCACTGCACAGAAAGCACAGGCAGGTAGATCAGAGGTAGAGAGGAAAATGGGAGAGGTGAGAACCAAGAGGAGGGAGATGCAGCCCTGCCCTGACCTGGGGCAGCCTCAGCTCCACTGCAGTGAGAAAGATGCTGGCAGGATGGGCACAGCTCCCAGAATTGCTCTCCTGCCTGTAAACCACTCCCAGAATATCCACATCACCTATAATCAGCTTGAGCCACCGTTCTGTGTGACCGTCCTTCCCTGTTGCTGCAGCTAGCCATGACCACAAAAACACTACCCACGAAAGGCTCTGTGCAGAGCCACAGGCGCCCAGAGCCAGCCTTTGCACATGCCAAGTCCCTGCAGGGGGTGAGGGGCACAGAGCCACACAGAGCCTGTGAGCAGCTGTCCAGAATTGGAGCAGTTCTGCCTCCAGCTCTGAGCAGCGGCAGGCGTTCAGGCACAGACCTAAAGGAGGGCTGGGACAGCGTGAGCTACCCTGGCTACTCTGCTTCCAGATTTCTATGGCCACAGGTTGTAAGTGCATGTACTATGTTCAGCAGCCAGCAATCTTTCTTTCCTGAAAGTCTTTTCATTTCTGAGACCGTTTATGTTCTCAAGTGCCTGGGGGGGTGGGGAGGGTCATTGTGCCATTTCTACACAGTAACTTCTTTCTGTGGAAAGTTCCTCCTTTCCCCTGTCAAAGCTGATGACAGTTGCACTGGGGACCCATAATTCACACACCAGTGAGTATTGGTCCTGCTCACCCTTGCGTCCACACTGCCCATGAATGCATATTGGTCTGGTGTGTCCCACACCGCCTCTTTCCCACAAGGCCAGTCACTCCACCAAACCTCCTGTCACAGGGAAGCTGCCTTGGCAGCCTCCTTGCCCTTCTCAAGTACATCTTGAATAAGAAACACTTATTCACATTCTTCCACATCATTTCTGGGCTGGGAAGAAGGTGCCACACCAGCGCAGTATGTGAGATGCAAGAGACAGGCAACCAAAGATGCACAAGCAGCACACGGAAGGGCTCTGCTTTGCTCTCTGCCCTTTTCCTCACCGTGCCTGGTGTTTCTGTGGCTGCTGCTGCATGGACATCTTTGCAGCACAGCAAAAGCTACCTCCTGCTTTTCCCCATTTGCACTATTGTCAGCTCTGAATATCCCTGGGTGTGGGACAACCTGGTCACCACAGTGTCACAAAACTACTCTGCAGACAGGGTTCAACTCCCCCTAGTACCAAATCTCCTCTCACCCTCACTCATCACCTGCTTCCAGGCCTTTCACAGAACGTCAAGGAGCACAGGTCTGCCTGGGACTCCACTGCCACCTGGCTGTGTCTCCTCCCTGTTGGGAACGATTAATTCAGGAGGGGGGTTTTCCTTCATCCCACCGCTGTTCAATTTTGACAGAGCCTTAGGCACGAGACCTTGCCAAAAGCTCTCCAGCAGCCCAGGATGCTGCATCTATCAGATTCCCATCCACCTGCTTGTTGATTCCCCTGGAAACTCCCCAGAGATTTCCAAGGAGCAGCTGCCCCTCGGAGAGCCACAGATCATGTTGAACTCCTATCACATCATATTCACCTGGCTACTAATCCTTGTTTAACTAGAGTTTTACCAACAGTGCAGAGGTCAGGTTTATTGGCTCCCTTCCTCCTGAGTGGAGCCCTCCCTGCCCCTGCCAGAGAGGCTGGCTTCTGCTCTCAGTTACATCCACAGCTTCCCTGGGCTCCCTCGGAGCTCCTGGGTGAGCCCCTGCCTGGTCCCACAGCTTTGTAACCCTTAGCTGGACCACTTTGTTCTCAAATCCCTTTGACTAACTCCTGCCCTTGAGGCATTTCTACCCCAAGCCTGCTAAGAAAGGTGCTGACACAGACACCTCACTGGTTGATTTGCTCAGCTTTCTACTCACAGGCTCATCTTCCTACTGTCTCTTGCCTCAGCTACCTGTCCCCTGGTGGGCTCCTGCCTTTGATGTGCTGATAAAAGCTTGTGTTGGTTTAACGCCTTTATCGAGGGAGACCCAGCAGGAGGGAAATTCTTCCCGCACTCACATCGCAGGGCTTTTTGCACCCGTCGTAGTTTCATAGCCGTCCGATATGCTGAGAACTTGATGTTGTTCAAATCCGCTGCAATAACACAGGAAAAGAAGAATAAAACTGCAGCTCGACTTCTTTATTGCCAGGGCAGGAAGCAGCAGCTGCAGTTCCCAGACACCAGCCCCACCAGCAGAAGCAGAGTGTGTCTAGGAGGGGGAAGGGCAGAGCCTGGCAGAGGGTCACACCCCATTGCTCTGGGGGACCCTGTGCCACAGAGGGGAGCAGGTGGGCTGGGAGGATCTCACATAGTACCCCATGCTGCAGAAAGCTGGATGCTACTCAAACAGCAGCCTCCTTACCCAGCGTCTGGTACAACTCCGTCATCTTTGGGTGGTCCCAGCATGTTGTCTGGGCCTGGTGGCTGGAAGGAAAACAGATGGAAACCGAGAGTCAATCTGGGAACCAAGCAGTTGCCATGAGAGACTAAAAAAAGGACCCGTCCGGTCCTGGGAGCGAGTCCCCCAGTGCCTGCAGATGCTAGGGCTGCTTCACCCCAATGAGCACACTCCACAGCCACAGCAGCATGGAGGATGTCCCCACTCGTTGCCAGCCCCCATTCCTTCCAGCCAGCATCCCCCCTCATCTGGGGCATCTCAGCAGCCAGGGGAAAGCCTGGCTCTGCCAGGTTGAGAGTGACACACATCTGGGGAGGTCAGTGCTCAGACCAATCTGCTCACTGCCCCCTGCTCCTAACTGATCCTCAACTCCTGTTCCCACTGGGCCAGAGAAGACCATGGGCTGCAGCTGGGAGCACACTTACTTGATATAGTATGGCACTTTGTTGGGGGAAATGGCTCGCTCCCAGGGGACCTGGACAGAGGCTGCAAGGAGAGAGACACATGTCAGATCATCGCCGACCACTCTTTTAGGTTAATGCTGTTTCTGATGAGAGCCCAGCAGGACTGTGCCAGCAGGTGGGAGCCTCTAAAGAGACTGTGCCTTCCTAAATCACCAACCAAGGGTGCTAGAGCAGTCAAGCAGATGCTGTCTACAAGAAAGTCACAAGACTGCTGGTCTTGTCAGTGGCATCTTGCATCTCCTGAGACAGGGGCTCTGAATCTGAGCACAGAACTCAGGAAGAGGCACTTCCTGATGCTTTTGATGATCACAGAATGGTTTCAGTTGGAAGGGACCTTAAAGACCATCTAGTTCCAACCCCCCTGCGTGGGCAGGGACATCTTCCACTACAGCAGGTTGCTCAAAGCCTCATCGAGCCTGGCCTTGAACACATCCTTGGGGCATCCACAACTTCTCTGGGCAACCTGTGCCTCACCACCCTCACAGTAAAGAATTTCTTCCTTATATCTAATCTAAATCTACCCTCTTTCATCTTAAACCGGTTACTCTCACCCTATCACTATACTCCCTGATAAAGAGTCCCTCCCCAAGGCAACACTGTAGTCACCGGTGGGCAGGGCTCCTAGCAGCTAGGATTCAGGCACACACACAGCACTGCCTGTTATCGCCAGGCTTGGGCACCCCCAGCATCTGCTCTTCCCGTTGCTCATGCTCTGTGCGTCAAGCTGCAGTATCTTGCAAAGATGAGGACACATCCCATGTTGCCTGCCACCCTATGTTTTTTATCTAGAGGAAGAAAGCCCTTTCATGATCCTCAGCTATTTCCCTTGTCACAGGCAGCTTATCAATTTCAGCAACTGGAAAAGTCCTTCTTCCTTTCAAACAGGAGAGAAACACAGGCCAGCAAACCCCACTGACATCTGGAGACGCTTCAGGGCTCAGCATTTCCAAGGACACACCCCAGACTCTGAGCAGAGAATCATCTGCTGTCATTCTTTCCAGGTCAAGCCAGCAGCAGCTCAGGTCTGTAGGAACAGCATTCCTCTGCCTCTCACATCAATGAAAATCTCCTTAACATGTGCATTTTTGGCCTCTGAATGATTAACACAGGATATGGGGGACTGCCTTTTTCTGCCATCTGTTGTCTTGCCAACCCAGTCTCTGAGGCTGGCACAGTCCCAGTATCACCTGGGAGCTGCTGCTGCAAGTGCTCTGTGCTCTGAAGGAGAACCCCACTCGTGTCCCACCAGGTGAGACAGCACAACCCTAACTTTGGGATATGCCTCCTGCTCTGGTTCCCATGCACAAGGCACCGTCCTGGGCCCTTTTCTAGCTGTGTGCGTGACTCTGGAGACTCTGGGCTCAGCAATAGGAGCCTGCACTCCATTCTTCTGTGCCACAGCTCATGCTAAGCCAGTCTGCAGAGGCTGCCTCACAGCGGGAAGCCAGGAGGACTCACTCACGTACAGGAGAGGAAGTGCTGGGAGCCTGGTCCAAAGTCCCGGTGGGCGTCCTGGAGCTGCTTCAGGCGTTCATTTATGGAGGCCTGGAGAATGGTACAGGAGAATTAAACAGCAGCCCGTCAGGCATTTCAGATTGAAGCACCATTCAGGAAGGTTTGTGGATGAACTCAAGACATGCCCCAACAGGCAGGTCTTCTTCCTTTCTCACCTGCCTTGAAATTTGCATTCACCAGTCCACTCAGCCCTCTACACCTCCTCCCAGGCCACATCTCCAGCTCACCTGTATCCATATTTTCACAGACAGCAACAAAGCCAAAGCTGGTACTGACCCCCCCATTCAGATCCTGATTCTTCTCAGACAGCATCCTTTTTTCCTCCTAATGCCTTTTCCTGCTAAAGACCTCTACAGATTTACCAGCCACCCTCCTCATGCTGAACTGATGCTCTCCTCCTCCAGGAACCCTGCTATGACAAGCCTTACTTTATTGTCCTTGAAGCTCAGCAGTGACAGCCCTTCCCCAGTGTCCTCCTGCCTGTGGTTTATTTGCAGTGCTTGGTCCTGACTCCTTCCCACCTGCAGCTGTTTCCAGCGTGTGTTGATCTGCTCCAGGCTACGGGAGTTCTCCATGGACAGGTGGACATCTGAGATGGCAAGCTGGTGTGCAAGATCATTGACTACTTTCACCCCATCCTTCATGGGGGAGAGCTCCTCTTTGAACAGCTGGAGTCCCGTGGCCAGGGAGAGCAGGCACAGAGCAGGGGAAGAAAGAAAAGAAGCAGGCAAGTGGTGAGGACTTGGATCTGATTCCTCTGCTACAAGGTAGGGTGGGCTAGTGTCTGGCAAGACACTGCTGACTAACCCTCCCACAAGGTACCTTAG